>VDFB02123982.1:0-33571 GCA_007258455.2 Sequoia sempervirens | reverse complement strand
GTTGGGAGGAGTACTTGTACTTAGTAGAATTTGCTTACAACAATGGATATCAGAGTTCCATAGGTATGCCACCATTTCAGGCATTATACGGTCGTCCTTGTCGAACTCCTTTGAGTTGGGATCGACTAGAGGATAGAGTATTACTTGGACCTGAGATGCTTCGTGATATGGAGCAGCAGGTTGACCGTATTAGAGAGAATTTGATAGCAGCTCAGGATAGGCAAAAGAAATATGCCGATCCGCATAGGATAGATCGACAGTTCGCTATTGGTGATAGAGTGTTTCTTCGAGTGCGACTGCGAAAGAGTCCAATCCGTTATGGAAAAGGCTCTAAGCTTGTGCCTCATTTCGTAGGACCATTCGAGATCTTAGAGAGAATTGGTCCCGTGGCATATCAACTTGCCTTACCACCTAGTTTGTCTCATATTCATGATGTTTTTCATGTATCAGTACTTAGACCATATCATCCCGACATATCTCATGTACTTGATTGGAATGCATTATAGGTAGAGGACGGGCAGCTGGCTTTGGAGCCTGTGGCCATTCTTCAGCACCGGACGCTCAGTCTCAGGGGTCGAGACGTTGATCAAGTGAGGGTCCAATGGGATCCTAGCTATGAGGCTTCGGCTACCTGGGAGGATGCGACACGTATGAGGGAACTTTATCCCTATCTATTCGCAGGCTTTCAGGAGCAAGCCTGTTCCTAGTGGGGGAGGATGTAGTACCCCTACATCTATGCTTATATTTTCTGTTGCTATGCTTTCATACTGTTAGACCTATGATGTTTTGTTGGATCCTTTGATCGCTGTTTTTGAGCGATGGTGGATTATTTTGTGACATGATGATACTTGTTTGGTGATTATTGTTTTCAGACATGATATGATTTAGTTTAGATGTTTACTTTCAGTTGTTTATTGATATGTACATGCTAATGATGGACTAACAACATTTATTTAGTCAGTTTTCTGTGAAGTGTATTGGTGTGGAGAACATAATCGTATCACTCGCTTGCGAGTGCCCTACGATATCTGCGATTTTCTCCGCACGGTGTGTCTGTTTAATATTTTAAATATATATATTTATTTGTATGCATGTTATTTGCTTGGTTGTAGGATTTGCAGGTACATGACACCGACTCCACTTGTGTAACCAGGTTTGAGCATGTCAAGACTCAATGGAAATGTTGAACGGGAGATAGTAGTTTGGTTTATCCTAGTCTAGTCTTTAACCTTGGTCCTAGTACATTGTTAGTTTTCATTTTTGCATTATAGGTTGTATTGTATTTTTAGTTGGTTAAATCGTTTGAAAAGGTTAAATTTGGTTAATTTTAATGTTAGATTATTGTGTATTAAATTATTGATATTTAATTAATGTTTAAATGTAGTAGAAATTACTTGCTTAATAATTTAATTCATTAATTAGCTTATTTGGTTAAATAGTTGATCCTAAAAAGATTAAACTATTTTAATTAAATAAATAAATTAATTATATTAAATTATTAAGTGGGAAATTTATATTGCATTTGAAAATTAATTAAATTGTATTTGGAAATTAGAAAATAAAAATAAAATAAAATAAATAAATGCATGTAAATTAAAATTGAGTTTTAAAAATTTAAATTGATAAAATTGAAATTGCATGCAAAATTAAAAGGGAAAAACTGCCGAGAAGTTGTGGAGAAGATATTTACAACTTCTCGACAAGTGTGGAAGTTGCATTAATTTGGGTTGTTGAAAATTTGTTACGGAGAGGTTATTTTGGATCTTGGGAAATTACAGAGGTTGTTCAATTTTCCTCATGGGGAAATTATCAAAGCTTTTGCAAAAAAATTCTTGTTGTGTAAAAAATTGACTTTCTGAGAGGATTTGTATTTCCTCTGGGGTTGTATATTTGTGGAAATTTTCTTGTCATTGGATAAAGCTTTTGTGGAAGATTTGGGGGATTGTAATTTACAGACAAAAGGTTTTCTCCAACAATCAAATCTTCAAACACAGGAAATCAGGTATTTCACTGGTTATTATTCTTGTTTATCTTTGAATTCTTTTGTAAAAACTTTCTGTTAACTATATGAATTTCAAGAAAACAAGATTAGGGAATATAGTGAAAGAAAATCTCTGTGAAGAATTTTGCTGTGTATTGTTTTAAAAATTTCTTTGTGAAATAAATGGGTATATGGGTTAATATTTCTTTTATTTACTGTTCAAAAAAAATGTATATTCACAGTAATATCCCAGAATTATTTTGGAAAACTCTCTGGTATGTATTTACTTATTGACAGCATTTATCTACTGTTGAAAACCTTTATATATATAAAAAGTATTTGAGAAAAAATTATAAACCAATTTTTTTAAAAATCCGTAATCGGATTTCCGCCTCATTTTTCCGTACGAAATTTGTATTAAGTTTCGTTTAAGCGAAATTATATTTTCGCAGATTATTATCAGAATTTTTATTGGGGATTTATATGTTAAAATTTTATTTGTTTTATATATATAATGTGTATAGAGGGGGCCGCGGGGCTACCCCCATAGCCGCCCCCATATGGGGCGATGACTGTGGAGGCAGCCGATGCTGCCCTCACAGGCAGCGGTGGCTGCCACACAGCCGCTTCCCCATATGGGGAAGGCTGTCGGCCATGGTTGACAGTCGTGGCTGTGTATAAACAATGGCGGCCGTGTGATATTTTCTCTGTTCTAAAATCCGTGAGTAAAACTTTCGATTAGGGTTTTAAAATATATTAAAATAATAATAATATATATATGTATATATATATATTTATATATATATGTATATATATATATTTATATATATATATATTATTAAATTATTATATTGTTTTAAAGTTATTAGGAATTGTTTTAAAAAAAAAAGATTTAAAACTGAAAAGTTAAAATAGAAAATTTGGAGGTCATTGATCTGTGAAGTTATGAAAATAAGAGTCAGAATTAAATCATATTGATTCCTCTGTGTGATTATAATCTTTTGCTTATTTCTTGAAAGAATGGATTTAATAAATCTTTTAATTAAGATGATTTTGAAAACAAATGTTGATTTTAAATGATTGCATATGGATTTAGTGTATCCAAACAATAGAAAGTTTACTTTTCTTGGTTTGTTGCATACGTGTTTCTTTTGGGGAAAAATTGGGAGTGTCTATGATGTGAAAGTCTTCCAGAATGAATTGTGTAAAAAGGGTGTTTATACGTTCAAATGTATTTCTTAAATTGACTTGGGTTGTGCAAGTGTTAAACTTGGTGTCTGATACTGTTAAGTGTATTTGTTATTGTGAGATGTAATTTATGTACTTGGTAAACCCTATTCATGGAAACTTAGAAACCCTTGTTATGTTTAGGGGAGTGGCTATTTGTAAGGGCCGACACACAAAGTGGTGTCAGGGTAACTTACAAATAGTTAGTAACTCAGTGAAAAATTAAAGTACACATTAGATAGTTTAAAACATTTAATAAGATGCTTATGCCTCTCTTATGACTCTTGAGTTTCTTCAGTCTTGAGTATAAGTTGAGAAGGCCTGGAATGGAAAATCGGAGTCTCGTTTCCTTAAGAGACAATTGATTCCGCAACAGTATGCAATAGGGGCCGGGTTTCGTAAGAGGTTACCAGGGTAACCCAAGGATTGGGGGACGGAACCTAGGAAGAAACACCAGGGTAACCATTGCATCGTTTTGATGACACTCCACCTAAAATAACAGTCAACCTTGAGTTTGTGTTTCAATCAATTGTCAAAACCTGGAAGCAATGTAACCAATAGATTGTTTGTACTAGTGTCTAGGGTTAGTAGATTAGGTCTAGGTAACCTTATTACTATCTCCTAGCATGGGGGGTGGACCTACGGGTACCACATGGTTGGGTGGAACGTTCACCTTACTCCATTGGGTCCCCAGTTTGTTTGTAGCATTGAGAGCTTCATGGATGGAGAGCTCGCACTTGGATCTTATGTGTACTTTCATCATTGTTTATTGTAAACTTCTATTTGAAAATGTCCCTCAATTGTATAAGAGGTGAACAATGTAATTGTAACTATCATTTGAACTACCTCATCAGATGGATGATTATTGTAATATCATATCAATGCAATGTATGGAAACATGATTGTACTTTAATATATCTTGAATGGAAAATTTATTATTATGCAATGTTTATTTTATGTTATGATTTAATATGTGCAATGCGAAATACTTAAGTCGCTTATGGAAAACTCAAAGTAGTGTAACGTCGCATACTTAAGTCGCTTATGGAAAACTCAAATTAGTGTAACGTCGCTTAACCTAAGAATGTATGCAATTAATTAACTTAATATTAATACTTAAAAAAAAATTTATTACACCTTTATAACACAATTGCAACATTCTTAGGTTATTAATACGAGGCATTACAGTAATTCCTTCAAGGATAAAACATATCTCAATCCAATATCACTTTTTGAGAGAGTGGGTTGCAAAGAATGAGGTGAAGTTATAGTATGTGTCTACAAAGGATCAAGTTGTAGATATATTCACAAAGGGTCTTCCTAAGGATACTTTTGAGTATCTTTGGAAGAAGTTAAGAGTTATTTTCCCCCATTATTTGATCTAGATTCATAAGGATATCCATCATTCCTATGTATTTTAAGATTTATTCCTTGTTCTAGATTGATTTTGATGGCTACTTGTTAGAGGGAGTAGGTAGTGGAATTGTTGGTTGTTGCAATCAAGGGGAGTAAATGCTGTCACTATTCTATGTAGGTGTATTTACTTTGTACTGTGTCAAAGGATATGTACATAAGTCTTTGGTTGGTGCAGTATGTTGTGTAATCCTAAGGGGGAGTTTGTAGAGAAGGTGTGAAGAAAATAGAGTGCAGTAGAAGCAAAGGTAGTTGTAGAGTAGTTATTGTCCCTTATAGGTGTTTCCTTTGAGGAAGAGAAAGTATGTTGGATATAAAAATGGGAAGAGATGAATTTTTTTTTCCCTTTTTCATTGATGTCAAAGGCGGAGAGAGAGTTAACTGAAAAAACTTGTGAAGGGGAGAAAGAGAAAGTGTAAGGGAGCAACTTGTGTATTGATGTGCAACATATGTGATCAAAGTAGTTTATGTTTTTGATGTTTTTTCACATCATATGTTGCCATCAATAAAGGTGGGGATATTGTTGGAAGTATTAGTAACTTATGTATTGTCATTGATGTCAATAGATCTATGTTATTGCATTGATGTCAACAATTCTATGAAGAGATTGTTGCAACTTTTTTATCATGCTTTTATTTTTTACATTATGTTGTCATTAGTAGTGTCATTACTATCAACCTCTAGTTTTTCTTTGATTATATTTTTTTGGTATATTTTCAACCTCTTGTATGTGGTTGAGTTTCTATAGTGGTTTTGTGGGGATGAGGAAGTGATGATGATGATGAGAATGTGTGTGTGGTGCTTGGTTTCCAAGTGCTTTTGATAAAATTTGAATAAAAGAGAAAATAGTGTGGTTGAGAGGTGTCCAGTATAGCAAAGTAGTGATTTGGTTTTGCTCCAAATTACTTCTATTTTGAAGATCTACTTATGCAGTTCAGATATGTTGATAAGAAGTATTCAGAGGTGTTATATCGATACTTTTAGGTTCTAGATCATTATGCAAAGAAATTTGTGCTCACTAGTTTGTGAAATGTGTATTGCAGTGGTGTCTAGGAGAAATGGTTTTGCTTCACATTTCTACACAGTAAGGTTTATGGTCATGTGGATCTAAGGGCATGCTTAAATTCCTCATATCTATCTTCAATTTGAGTTGTTTGAAATTTGGTTCTCCATAAGTTTGGATTCATCTTTTACAATATGAGGAAAGTTAAAACTGTATGCAGGATAAGTATGTTATTCAGGTGAAATTTGTTGTGAAGGAATTTGTTGGATTTTAGGGTGTTTATGGAATATTCTAAATTGTGTTCAAGTTTTTTATGTTGCTTGCAAGTCATCTTTGGATATAAGGAAGTGTGTACTTAAATGTTCAACCAACCTTGGGTGTTTACACTAATTACAAAAATGCTTTTGTATTTGTGGAAGTGTGGCATGGTGTATATGTATGGATTTAGGTCCAAGTTAAGGTTTGGTGTGGTTTTCATTCATTCTTTTCCACCACATGAATGCTTAGTGATGACCTAATTTGAATTTTTACAGTTGAGGTGTATAGCCAAAATTGGAGATTATTTTTAAGGTTGATGATTGTATAAATAAGTGTTGAGTTAATGGAAAAATAGGGCATGAATTCTATGATTTGAATTGAATATTTGTGAGTACGAAAGTACAAAATGAAAAGTGAGCTTTAATGTATTAGACTAAAGGTTTCTACATTCTTCAAAGAGGCTTTGACTTTACTGGTGATGTTGTGGTGGATCTTTCTATTGCTTTGAGATGGATTTCTAATTATAGCATTCCTCTTTCTTCTTTTCTATAATTTAGCAGTGAACCCTTGGTAGTGAGCCATTATTTTCTTTGGCTAGTGATCCCTCCAATAGTGAGCGTGTTGTATTTGGTGTTGTAATTAATTTATAATGTAAGTTAATCCTCATCATGGTTTTTCCCTTCTTATATTTTCCATGTAAATCTAGTTTTTTGTTGTGTATGGTGTTGTGTTTCAGTTTTTTTATTGACTTACATCTTAAATCACTCTAATAGATAAAAGGAAAATAAGTTTAATGTGGATCTAAATGTTAATGAGGGTTTTATGTTTTAATGAAAAATTTATTCACCCTCCCCTCTCAATTGTCTTGTGAATTCAATAGATAGGGTGTTATATCAATGCATGGAGTGAAATCAAAGAGTTTTATAGAGATTGGAATATGATAGTTTCAAGAAAGCCAAAAGACAGGATGAGCATGTAAGAAAATTTCATCAAATACATGAAAATCATTACAAGATATCATGGCTTATAGGTAGATATGATAATAATGTGGCAACAAAAAATAGTACTCCCCACCTTGAGGAATATATTAGCATAAGGGTAGGGTTCCTATTCCACACTTGCTACACTCAAGGACACCTTAGATATCTCAATTTGAATGTAGAGAGGGAGAAAGAGATCTTGCAATAAGGTATCCTAGGGTTGGATTAGAGACTAATGAGGGATTGACCACCAAGCTAGGGCTTGGAAAAATGTATGAAATGCAAGATCTAATGATTGAACTCAATGATGCATAAAACCTCACTAAATGAACTATAAATGCAAATAAATTAGATCAATAAACTAGAAAAGTATAGAAGAGCACCTAGAAACCTAAGAGAGATTGAATGGAGGCTTGAAATGTTGAATAACCTAAAATTTAGGCCTACTAGAACTCATACACTAGTCTAGGCATATCAGTCCCAGATCTAGGTTTTTGTGTAGGAAATGGTTTATGGAAAAGGGGTATCTAAAACTACCAAAATCTAAAAAATAAACTAAACTGGGACTCATACACTAGGATTGGTGTATGAGTCTAGTTAGGATTTTCTGGAACTTCAAAGTTTGAATTTGGTCTTCAATGTATGCTCTATACTTCCCAATTGATTCTTGGATCTAAAACCTTGATTTTTAGGGTTGTAGGTGACTTTTGCAAAGATAGAAACCTTCCCAATGAGGAGACAACTCCAACAACTTTCTCCAATCTTGTGACCTAATCTTCAAGGGTTCTTCAAACTCCAAGACACCTAGATCCATAATCACACATGTAAAGAGGAGAAAAACTTGTTGATTGTTACTGAATAGTGGTTTGCCTTGGTCAAACCCCTTTTAGGTAATAAAAGCAAATGATGAAACAATAAAACAAGGACATGAAACATGAAAAATGATACCTTTAATGATGCCTTTTAAATGATTTCTTGTAAATCTGAAACTCAACATGAAATGGCCATGAAGGATGTAGATCTAGATATTGAGATAAGTGTAGAACAATACTTGACCATGGATATTGAATGCAACATAACAACACTAGCTCAATAACATGCTTGATGCTTGATAATCTTGACATGATGATGGATCTTGAATTGCTACAACAATTGATGAGGAATCTGCCCTTGAGCACCTTATAAATGATCTTGAATGCTCTCTTGATGATCTTGTCAAGTCTTCGAATGCTTAACTCTTGAGTGCTTGACCTGATATCATGAATGCCCTATGAAATAATAATTTGAGACCTCATTTTTATAGGAAATCCATCTAATACCCTGCGTATTAGATCCCAAAGGCTGACATAAATGAAATTTGAACTTAAAACCCATATTTCCTGTTCAAAACCTAAAAAATAGGCCAAATGGGACTCATATGCCACCTCTGGTGTATGGGTCCCACTTGGATGGGAATCATATTCCCAAGGTGGCGTATGGGTCCTACAGGGCCTATTTGAAAAGAGAAAATGCCAGGGAGTCAATGAATTAAGTTTATATGAGGTCTATGTCATGATTTTAACTGAAATATACCTTTGGATGCACAATATAGGGTCTTAGGGGAATATTAATGATGACATAAAGGTCATAAATGTAATAGGGCCCAAAACTTAATGTGAAAGTGTAAATAAATATACTTTACAACATTTAATTAAGGAAAAATTAGGTCTATTTAGCTCAAAAGGGACCTAAATCCCATGTGAATGTGTAATACACATTACAACACTAGATTAGGTCCACTTAGTTTGCATGCCTCTTAAATTTAATGTGAAGGTGTAAATAAATACACTTTAAAACACTAAATTAAGGAAAGGTTAGGTTTATTTAGCTTTAAAAGGGCCCAAAACCTAATGTGGATGTGTGAAAATCATCACAACACTCGATCAAGGTGATATCAAGTCCAATTTATCATTAATTATTCCAAAATTAGGTAAAATTGTACCATTTCCAAGGGAATACAATTTTTGTCACTACATTTAGCCCCCACTTTAGTGAGAGGATGAACTTGCTTCAAACTCACACTAAAGTAGACATTCAAGAGGGGTCTAGGTGTACCAATGCGGATGATAAATAATGAAAAAGATCAAAGGAGGTGGCCAAGCCCCCAGAATCTGAGATCCTTCATCAAAACAACATGCGCACAAAAGGACACACACAAGGTGTATGATTTGCAGCAAAACAAGATAAACAAACTCACAATTCCAAAGACATAAAGAAGAAATAAAAGAATAAGATGGGTGCATCCAACTTTGAAAAAGATGTGCTCACTCTAGGACTACAGAACTCTATGTCATCCATGGGGTGACCATCCACAATATGCTCACTCTCGGGCCGCAAAACTTTAGGTTGTACGCGGGTTGAGTATCTGAAAGGGTGAGACACATGACCGGTATGTGCCCACATACATGAGTGGCTAAGGGAAGTCACTCCTTCATTCAACTCCCATAGAACTAGACCAAAGCTATAACTCTTGATAAATTTGATAAGGTGCCATGCAATAATGATCTTAAATCTTCATTAGACAAGAAAATCTTTGTATGCTTAGAGCTCATGAACAAACAATGAACTTTGAGCTTCATGAGGCAAGCAAAACTTTGTATGCTTGGGATGAACAAAGAAGGTGGCTCCATAGGCATGCAAAGTGTGTTATGCAAGGTGGCCATGTAACCGATGTTGTTAATTCAAACTAATGTAAGGTATGTTCAAAGGGATTTTTCTTGGTTCATGTAAGGTCTCTTCATAGGGAACATTGTTCCTAATGTTTCCAAGAAAGAAAAAATCAAAGAAATATCACGCTCTCGGAGGAAATCAAGCCCCATGATATCACCAAGAAAAGGGTGCATCATAAGAAGAAAGAAAATTGCATATTGAAACATGAGTTTCGATGTATGCCCCCACTTTAAAGTGGTTGCAAACACCATTGTTGTGAGAAATTTCTTTAAAGTAGAAGAAGACATGAGAGGTTATTTGGAAATCCCTATGCCAAGTCATATGTTTTCAAATGATATTACATCATGGATAAGTATGTTACATGCGAGTCAACTTAAGGCATTCCATCCAAATTCCAAGCTTGCTCTTATATGTACATGAAAGGTGATAACTATCCAAAAGAGATAATGACAAGTGACATACAATGATGAGGTTATCTAGCCCCTTGGCCCCACTTAGTGCAGGACAAGGATGAGCTGAGATGATTTATGAGAAACGTGCTAGAGTGAAAAATAGTATTGATTAGAGGAATTAGGTGCCCCAACATAAGGAAGAGCACCAAACTTCTTAAGATGTTGAATTCTATCACTTAAAGCCTTACATTCATTAGTAGAATGACCATGAACTTTGTGATATGCACAAAATGAACTCTTGTAGTAAAATTTCTTTCATGTTCTTGGAGTGAGAGATATCAAGTGATCTTGGAGGAGTTTCGACAAGATACTTTCTTGATCGATAGTAGAAGATGTTGCTTTATTTTGAAACAAAGATATCTCTTGCTTAGTAGAAGATGTCATACTTACACAAGGCTCTTTAGATTGCAATATTTTGTTCTCTCCTTTATGGGAGGGTGAAAAATCTATCAAATTTGAATCATAAGTGTTTTGTGTGATGAAATTAATGTTTAGCAAGGACTTCTTTGTTTCTTTCAAAGGATAATAGTCAAGACCACTAGTTTCTATCAATTTAGGGCGCACTACCATTAAAGTCAGTGTAGAGGAATCCTTTCTAATAGTGTTACTATTAAGTAAAGGTTTGTTTGATGGTTTGATTTCTATCAATGGAAAATAACCAAGACCACTAGTGTTTTCTTGCATGTGAGAGTCTATAGGGACACATATACCATTTTTGTTAGCACCATATCCATTTCCATTATAACTGAGTTGTTTCATCATTTCATAACCTTTTCCATAAATATTCTTCATCTCTTTTGGAATCGGTGGTTGTTGATAGTTAGTTTCGTAAAAGTTTGTTGTGTATGTTTTATTTTCTTATGAAGTGGTTGAGGTGGATGCTTTAGAAGGGTCTTCCAAATTTTTGTGTTGACATCACCACTTTTTCTTTTCCCTTTTTAGAGTCTTTGTTTATGATCTTGTATTCTCCCATGAATGTTGATTCAAAATCTTAGGAACCCCAATCATCTTCTAATAACTTCATGATTTCCTCAATATGTTTTTCTTTGTCTTTTTGTTGTGTGGGTTCTACTTGTGTAGTTGGTGTTAATGTTTGCAAAGGATTCTCTTTGTTTTTCTCAATGTTTAAACATTTTTTTGGTTCAAGGTCAGCTTCAAATGTGTACACTTTGTTGTCGTAGACATATTTCATTTTATGATGAAGAGTAGAAGGTACCCCATTCATTACATGAATCCACGATCTGCCTAAGAATATTGTATGAAATATCATGAGGCATAACATGGATTGGTGTTTCTAATGTGGCCTTTCTAGCTATAATAGGCAATGTAATCACTCCAAGTCGTTGTTTTCCCACATTGTCAAATCCCTTAATAAATAAAGACTCATGTTGAATTTTTTATTTATCCACACCAAGCCTATCCAAAAGGGTTACACTACACACATTAAGGGCTGAGCCATTGTCAACAAGGGTTCACTTTACCCCTATTCTTTTATGTTTAGCTATTATCATGAAAGCTTCATTTTTTTTGCACTTCCAAAGAATGAAGCTCACTTTGGTGGAAAAAAATGTTAGTGTTTATTCCATGAATAATGGCTACTATGTCATTTGGTTGCACAGTAGAAGAAATGGTAACTTGTTGTAAAGAACTATTATTCATGTTATGGTAATGAGGGGAGGCTTGGATAAGGTCCCACAATGATATCTTAGTAGGATTATTCTAACAAGATTGTACTCCTTTCCAGTTTGTGAAGGTAAACAAGGAGGACTTGGTAAGATAGGATTAGGAAATGGGATGGATGTTAAAGGTATTTGTCTTTGTTGTGGATTGTTCCTAGTGTTATATGTATGAGAAATAGTATTATGACTCATTTTTTGCAAAAAAACTATTCTTAGGTGGGTAAAGGATAAGTTCATGTTTGTTTTGAGTTTTTTGTTTGTATGATGGTGGGTAAAGAATTAGAGGATTCTTAGGATGTCCCACAGGGTGTATTGGAGGTCCAATAGTCAAGGGGGATCTAATGGAAATGTGTGAATTCATAACCTTAGTGGTCTTGGTTTGATGTATTTCTAATAAAGAGCAATCTAGAATCACCTTTTTACCATCACCTAAGGAAGCCACATTACTATTGTTTTCATTTTCTTGCACCATGATATCCTCTCTAGGAGGAGAGTTGTTAGGAGAACAACAAACCAAATGTTATTGACATTCAAGGATTGGTTCTTCCAAAATGACTTCATCACAAGTAGGGGAATGATCAATGGTTGAATTGTCTTTCTCAATAAGGGTTTCCATAGGTGCAGAGGGACAACTAAGATTTTCATGACTTTCATTGATCAAAGTATCTTCTTCACAATCAGGAGAGATACTAGGAGAAGAACAAGTATGATTTTCATGATCATTTATGATTTAATTCCTTTGTTCCATAGTTTCTTCCAAAATAGGATAGGTAGGGGAAGGATCATAAAGAGGACTTTTATAGACTTTAAAGATTTTATCATCTAACACCAACATATCCTCATCATTTACAATCTCATTTTCTTCCACTAAATCACTCTCACAAGCAAAGGGGCAATGGAAATTAGGTAAGGCGATGTTGAGAAATGTGTCTATTATTTCATTCTCTTGTGCTATAATATCTTCCAATGTAGGAGAGTCTATAGAAGAGGAGCTTTCAACAATTTCATGATTCTCAATGAGTGCATATTCTAATACCAAAATACCTTCATCACATGTAGGAGAGGTATTAGGAGAAAAGAAACTATGATCATTAGGATTGTCTATATTTTCATCTTCTTTTATCACATCATTCTCACAAATAGGAGATAACAAGGGGTGTAGGTTTAAGGCAAGTGTCAAAATTTTCACTCTTTTGTACTAAGAGACTCTCATAACTAGGGAATGTTTTGAATGAATGACAATCATGCTTATTGACTAATTTTTTCTTTGAAAACTTGGAAAAGACTAAAAAATAACACTTGTGAACAATAATCTATGAAAACTCAAAATGTAATATAAATACCTAGAGTGAAATGCAATTTTTATATTTCAAACAAGGTAATTTACTGATTACACTACACAATGATCTAGAAAAGAAATGTTGTAAATGTAAATTTGGAATTAAGCAATGCATGAAATAGACCAATTTAAGCTAGATTTAGTGAAATGCATGTAACGAAAACTCAACCAACCTAAACAAATAACTAATGGAAGCAAATAGAAGTGTAGAAACAAGGTTTTTAATGTTGTAAAAGGTAGTTTCAGATGTGCACTGGGACTAATTCTCCCAGAGGGACGTATGAGTCCCAGTAAGGGTTTTTTTCAAAAAAATTAGAGAATTTTAAGTGATTTTTATGCTTTGTAGTTTGTATGATTTGTAGCCTAAGTGAAAATGTAGTTTTTAGATGATTTTCAATGATATAAGATGCAAAAAAGCAAGTGATATGCACTTTCACTAATGCAAGATTTAGAAACCCTAGAATGCTAATTAACTAATGCAAACCCTAATGAAAAGTTAATGTAAGCAAGATCTAGGATTATGATGCACTCCAAATCATAAAGTAAAATTTTCTAAATTTAGGTTCACCAAAATGTGGCAATGAAAATAGTACTCGGACCCACCTTTGAGGAATATAGCACAAGGGTAGGGTACCTATTTCACACTTGCTACACTTAAGGAAAACTTAGAGATCTCAATCATAATGTAGAGAGGGAGAAAGAGATCTTGCAATAAAGTATCCTTGGGTCAAATTAGAGACTAATGAGGGGTTCACCACCAAGCTAGGGCTTGGAAAAATGTATGAAATGCAAGATCTAATTATTGAACTCAATGATGCATAAAACCTCACTAAATGAACTATAAATGCAAATAAATCAGAACAAAAAATAGGAAAAGTACATAGGAGCACCTGGAAACCTAAGAGAGCTTGAATGGAGGCCTAAAATGTTGAATAACCTAAAATTTAGTCCTACTAGGACTCAAACATCAATTTGGGCATATCAATCCCAAATTTGGGTTTTTGTACAAGAATTGGTTTCTTGAAAAAGGGTATCTAAAATTGCCAAAATCTAAAAAATGACCTAAATTGGGACTCATACGCTAGGACTAGCATATGAGTCTAGTTATGGTGTTCTAGAACTTAAAAGTCTAAATCTAGTGTTCAATGTCTACTCTATCCTTGCCATTGATTCTCGGATTTAGAACCTTGATTTTCAAGGCTGTAGGTGACTTTTTGTGAAGATAGCAACCTTGTCAATGAGGAGACAACTCTAAAAACTTTCTCCAAGATTGTGACCTAATATTCAAGGGTTCTCCAAGCTCCAAGACACCTAGATCTACAATCACACATGTAAAGAGGAGAAAAATTTATTGATTGTTATTGAATAGGGGTTTTCCTTGGCCAGACCCCTCTTAGGTAATTAAACCAAATGATGAAACAATGAAACAAGGACATGAAACATGAAAAATGATACCTTGAATGATGCCTTGTAAATGATGTCTTGTAAATCTTCAACTAAACATGAAATGGCCATGAAGGATGTAGATATAGATCTTGAGATAAGTGTAGAACAATGCTTGACCTTGGATCTTGAATGCAACATCACACCACTAGATCAATAACATGCTTGATGCTTGGTAACCTTGACATGATGATGGATCTTGAATTTCTACAAAAATTGAAGAGGAATTTTCCCTCGAATGCCTTCGAAATGATCTTGAATGCTCTCTTGATGATCTTCTAAAGTCTTAGAGTGCTTAACTCTTGAGTGCTTGAATTGATATCATGAATTCCCTATGAAATAATGATTTGAGACCTCATTTATATAGGAAATCCATCTAATATCCCATGTATTATATCCCAAAGGCCAACATACATGAAATTTGAACTTAAAAGCCATATTTCTTGCTCAAAACCTTAAAAATAGGCCAAATGGGACTCATACACCACATGTGTTGTATGGGTCCCACTTGGATGGGACTCATATACCCAAGGTGGTGTATGGGTCCCACAGGGCCTATTTGAAGAGAGAAAATGTCAGGGAGTCAAGAAATTAATTTTAGATGAGGTCCATGTCTTGATTTTGATTGAAATATGCCTTGGGATGCACAATATATGGTCTTAGGGTCCTATCAATGATGATATAAAGGTCATAAATGCAATAGGTCCCAAAAAAATGTGAAAGTTTAAATATATATAATTTACAACATTGAATTAAGGCAAAATTAGGTCTATTTAGCTCAAAAGGGCCCTAAATCCCATGTGAATGTGTAAAAAAAATTGCAACACTAGATTAGGTCCACTTAGTTTAGAGGTCTCTTAAATTTAATGGGAAGGTTTAAATAAATACACTTTACAACAATAAATTAAGAAAAAGTTAGGTTTATTTAGCTTTAAAAGGGCCCAAAACCTAATGTGGATGTGTGAAACTCATCACAACACTAGATAAAGATGATATAAAGTCCAATTTATCATTAATTATTTTCAAATTAGGTGAAACTATACCATTTCCAAGGGCGTACAATTTATGTCACTACAAATAATAATATATATTGGGATAGCTAAAGGATGTATTCCTTTAGTTAAGCAATAAAGGACATGGTTTTAAAGTTTACAATTAAGTGTGATAGTAAAGGTAACTTGAAAATGAGATATCAAAAACATAAATGTGATGATAGATAATGGAATCTTAGTACACCAAGCAATGATAAACAACAAAGGTTAATGTCTTTCAACTCACAAAAAAAGGTGAGGAAAATCATGAAGTATGTGGAAAGTAATACATGCATGAATGTTGTCTAGGGTAAATAATGACATTGTAGTATGAATTTAGGATCCATGCAAGAAACAAAAAGAGAAGGTGGTTGTTGATAGAGAGTGTTCCAAATTTCTAACCATAATAAATTTCAAAAGGCTCAAGGACATGTTAAATTTAAGGAGCTCATTAAATAATATGTATTAAATAATAAGATTAAGAACACCCCAAGAAACCAACATAGTCATAATAGAGTTTCCATAAATAGATGATCATGATTTCTAAGGATTAGCTTGCAAGAATAAAACTATAATGTTGAGACAATCCTAATTACTATGACATTCTTGGGCAAGAAAGAAGGAAAAAATAAGAGACAATGGTAAAATTTAGTGATAGAAGAATTAAAAATCATATCAATAAGGGATAGTCTATGGAATAATTTTAATTCTTAGACATAAAACACATGACCATCCTTAGGTCATTATAGTAATTTAATTTCTTAATTTAAATAATAAGACTTTATCAATATGATATTATTTTTCATAGATGATAACAAGAGATCAAAGGATAGTCCTAATGCCAA
Organism: Sequoia sempervirens; assembly: GCA_007258455.2. NCBI lineage: Eukaryota > Viridiplantae > Streptophyta > Pinopsida > Cupressales > Cupressaceae > Sequoia > Sequoia sempervirens. The sequence goes on along the minus strand of VDFB02123982.1, from coordinate 17,211 downwards.
TTAAAAAAAAAATGCAAAAAATACTTAAACTTACATAGCAAGGGTATGATAGAGATAATATACAAATGAATAAATGATGAGAAGATGTGAAACATGTGTCAAACACTAGCCCTAAAGGTTCTCTCATGCCCTTTAGGGAGTTTTGATCATTTCAAACTCTAAGACATGCTCTACAAAAGTATGCAAATGAATGCGGTGATAGTTTGAGAAGATTAATGATCAATTGTAGATTTTTTCAAGAATCTAGGGACATTTTGGTAAAATTTACAACAAATTGAGAGAATATAGGGAAGTTTTACATAGTTTGAGACATCTCCAAGAATCTAGGAGTTATTGAAGGAGCTTATGGTAGATGGATAAGGTAAAATAAACAAGATGTCTTCATTCAACCACTTGCAATCATCATTCCAAGGAGAAAAAATAGGAACAAATTAGGTAGATACCCAAGAAGGTTTGATTTAGCCAACTAATGAGAAAAAATTCCATCCATTTGTAAAAAAATGTTCCTAATGTTATCACTTTTCTAAATAGATATAAGAGAGGACTAAGAGAAAATTTTAGTTAGTTCTAAATGTGATAGAATTATTGTAATTATTAAGGTTGGTTATTTAAAGCTACAAGCTAGTATGGAAACTCAACATTAGTTTCAGAGTTAGGATATCACTACAACACTTTTTCTTCATGAATAGGAAATAATTTGTTCATGTGAATAAAGTCATGTACCTAGTCAATTCCTACTACGGGACTTATTTGCATGTTACATTTACTTAGGTCCTAAGATTTGTTCGAGAAGTTTGAGTTGTCATTTCTAGATATTATCTTATCCTAGATGGATATGAGTTAGTTGTATCATGTGATAGGATTAAGACACTTTTCATGATCTTTTCTAATGCTATCTCTCACCTTTCCTTTATATGAAAGTATCCTCTTGCATCTTGCAACTTATAACATCTTTTTCACATATTATGAATCTTGTATCATATTATAATTCTTTTTTGGTGGAATAACATCTATTATATCTCCTCTCTTTTGTATGTGGAGGTTATTTGGTGTTGCAAATTGAATATCTTGGTTGCTCACTTCAGCAACATTTATAGACTTATAGTATATTGTAAGAAAAATATTTTATCAATAAAGTAGCTTTTCCCTTCTCTAGTCTATATCTTGTGTGTAATAATTAATGGTAGATAATTTTTTTGTTATATTATACTCAATCCTTGAATTTCATGTCTCATTCTCTAGCACCTTCATATAGAAATAGACTTTTTTATATGTAGGTTATAATTTGTGTTACTGATCCTTGAAAAACCTTTTATTGTGAAATAATCTTATTTCCTTCTCAAGGCTATTGAGTTCCAACCTTCTTATGAAGAATTCATGCATGAATATGATAGAAACATAATTTATGCATAAAATAGCTTGTTCATTGAGTAGATTATGTATGCATTAAGGTGTAATAAAGGGCTCCAAAATAGGTTTTTGTATCACCTTTTTACATCATAGGTTTCATTTTAAGTCATTTCTTTATCCTTTTCCTTAGAAAAGTAGTAGATTAGTTTAGTTTAGGTGATTGTAAGAAGACATACTTGTTTGGAGATTCATTGCAAGCTATAGGCAACCCATAAGCCTTAGAATGTTTCCATGATTCACTAGATACTTGATTAAATGATAACTCACCAAGGGTGCACACCCAATTGATAATATGAACATGGGATGTGCACCAAGAAAGGGGGACAAAAAGTGGCCAAACACCCCAAAATGAGCAAATAACACTCACATTTTGAAGAAATTCAAATAATGCGGATGTTTTATTATGAAAATAAAACAAATACATGTTATTATCAAAACATAATGCATACAAGTTTTTTTAAGGAAAAATGCATACACATTTTTATGAAAGAAAAAATTGTGTTTTGCTAAATAAAGTTATAAAAAGAAAAAGTCTGTCTATTTTACTCACCCATAACTCACGTTTTTTGCAACTATTTTCCTTTCATCATTTTTGGATAACAAGAATGTGTTTTTGGATTTTTCAACCTTTCTTCACAATCCAATGTTAGAGAAGAGGTAAGTGATTTTTTTCCATTTGATTTAAATTTTGTTTGCATTAGGAAAAGTGGACCGTTTTTTATCAATTTCATGTTTTTTAGAATTATATAACAAATCATGTAAAACCTAAGCTAGAAGAAAATTTAAATGATGACTTTACTGAGGAAAACCATAAGATTCCTGACCCTCCTACTCTTCTAAAAAACCAAGGACAAAGCCAAGAGAATTTGTTAGGGCATTTAGAGAGCAACAAAGTTGTAATGCATGGATTAGTTTCAAAATTGAGGGGTTCAATATCAAATGAGCATCACCAATCCCTTGCCTCAACATTGGAATCCATGTTGATGAATGTTGACACCATAAAAAATAAAATAAACCAATTTAAAACTTATAGCTCAGTTCATGTCGTCAATATTATGTAACAATATTATCGTATGATGATGTGAAAAAGAAATACATAGGAAAATAAAGTATATGTCTTCATTTTATTGATCCTAGAACTAATAAACCTATTCCTCTCAATTCAAAGAGGTTTCCAATACATTGGTGTAATCTTCAGGAGATAAGAAATAGGTTTTGCGATAGGTGGTGGATGGTCTTTGACCAACCACCATGTAATAATTATGAGGTGTCACTATATTTTCCAAGAAAACTGTAATGTGAGTTTACCCTTCATGAAATACCCAATTAATTTGATATGATGGTGTTTCAAGGTAGAGGTGGAGGCTCTGATTAAATTAAACTAGGACCTTGTTGGGTAGAGAACAATGCACACCAAAGAACACTAGCAAAAAGACTGGTTTATCATGTGTTGGGTCTAGTAGTCATTAGGGAGAGTGTTGAGGTACAAAATCTCCATGTAGTTGCTAGCCTAACAGACACATTATAGAGAATCACACACAAATATCCCAACCTTTTGCCTCACAGGATGATGCACTAGCTCAACCATCTAGCTCTAGTGCCCCTAGCTCTGATATATGCCCAAATTGTTGTAATCTATGTTTTGGGAGAGATAGTGATGCAAAAGGTGCAGATGGTTCAACCTCCCATTTGTGCTCTCATTTTTAGTATAGATGTCATGGGAGTAGTGGGGGTTATTAGGGTGGTGCATCAGATGATACAGTGATGACATATGAGTTATTGAATGAGGTGTATGCTGGTCAAATGTATGTATGTTGATTTAAATTTATAACATTTTATCTATTAAATACATAAAATTATAAATATAAATATATTTTAATGATAGAACTAAATTAAATTGATGCAAACATTATATATTTCATGGTGTAATTCTAGAGTTTGGTACATCATTAAGCATTCTTGCAATAAATTGTATAGTAGCATCTATATCTGAGGTAAAATTTGTATAATATATCAAAATAAAATAATAACTTTCTATTCAAAATAATGTTTAATAATTTAAAATAAAAAAATATTGAATAGGTGGAAATGGAATCACCATCTACTACACATGCTACAAAGGATGGTTATGGCATTGAATTTACTTAGGTACACCATAACTCATTTAAGTTTTATTTTACAAATTTTAAATTTGTTTCTTACATATATTTGTGAACTTTTGATTTTGTTCTATTATTATTTATTTATTTGATGAATTCATTAGATGCACCTCCTAGGATAAGAGAAAATTTGGAATTTGGTGTTAGTGGAGAAATTTCATCCTCCATGAGCTTAATTCAGGAATGATTATGAATATATGTGTTTTAATAATGTTTGTATTGTGTGAATTGATATTAGTATACCTATAAAAAAATAATTGATAAATGTCTTTTTTATATGTTATATATGGATGTAAACACCCTAGTTTGAGGCCAAACATATCTTGATGATGTCAAGTGACATAGGAAAGAAGAATTAGACTACCTGCATGTTGTAAGTGTGTTTATAATATATGTATTATTTTAATTAATTTTTATAGCTTTTGGCTTTGGCATAGTATCTAATTTTATATTTTGTATGTATATGTTGACATACAAAATATTGAGGAGTGTAGGAGATCAGAATGAGACAAGACACCAACTACTAGAAATGATCGAAGTTTAATTAGTCAGGCTAAAAGAGGCCCAATGTTTTATGAATAGTGTTCAATATTCATAAATGAACCCATTTTGTATGCCTATACATGGAACATAGGTAACATTTTTACTGTGGCTATATGTATTGATGGTATTTTGTAGACTGAGAAGAAATACATTGGCCTCATGGTATTTGAACCGCAAATTTTTGTCGGGGTTTCTTACACTTCTAGGGTTTTTCACCTAAAAGGAGAAAGGTATCCCACAAAAACTTGGGGGTTCACTAAAGAATAATTCTAATATGATTAAAATATGCCTAAATGGAATTATCTAAATGCAAATAACTGAAAAAGGAAATGAATTTTTAATGCAAAACCTAAGAAATACAAGTTGTTTGAAAACACATTGTGATATGCAGAAATGACCTAAGAATGCAAAAAAATGATAACAAAAATGAGAGAGATTGGAGAGGTGCACCTAGAAACTAGAATGTGGTGTAGAGAGGCTCTGGAATCCTACATAATTTGTTGTTAAGGCCAACTGGGACACTTACACCAAGCTAGGCAACTTAGTCCTATTTCAGGGAGATTCTGTGAGAACAGGTTTTAGCCAAATGGGTATCCAGAAATGCAAAAATCACTTTTTTAGGCCTAGCAGTGGGACTAATTCGCCACTAATGGTGACTTAGTACACCTTTAGCTTTCAATAATTTTGGGACAGGAATCTATAGCTCTCGGTCGACACTTCTCTTCTTGACAAGTGTTTGGTTATGATTCTACAAAAATTGGGCTAAAAAGGGTCTCCAAGCTTCACTTAGGGCTTTGTTCACTTGAATGACTTTTATGAGTTGAAAAAACTTTTTAACACGTTTCTCTTTGAAAAAATTGCATACAAGACTTGCAAAACACACATGCAAAGAGGGGAAAAAGGGTTAAGGGTTAGAGAATAGGGGTTTGTCTTGGTCAAACCCCAATTTGGTAATCAAACCGTTAAAAATGAAATGAAATAGAAAGAGAATTATGAATGAACAACATGCAATACTACAACTCACCAAACCCTTGATGTGGAAATCTGAAGATATGCAAGTAGATGCTCCAATGAAGACTTGATAGTGCCTAGAATGCTTGAGAATGATTAAGTAAATGCATTAAGGAAATTAGGAGATTACAAGATGAAAAATGAGGGAAAAACCCTTTATTTATACTTGATTTTACAAAATTTCCTAAAACTAACACATCACAAGCTGACCTTAAGCTTAAGAGAATAATATCCCATCAGAAATTTAAAATAATTTTGATTTTTGTGCCCAGTGGGACTAAGTCGCCCCAGCTGGCAACTTGGTCCCACAAAGGCAATTTTATTGGGTGTTGAGAATTAAAGTGTATTGAATGATGTTTAACACAATTATTCTTTGAAACATACTTAAGTAGGGTCTGAAAGTGCATTAAGGGACCGTCATTTAAACATAAGAAAGGGTGGAATTATTGATGACAAGCCTAGAAAAGCATGAGATTGAAATAAGGCTTGGTAAGTGATAAAAAGAGGTTATTTAGGTGAATTATAATAAAAAGGGTCTTAGAAAAGTGTGAAAGTTTGTTACAACACTTCACAAAACTTTTACAATACATCATAGAAGTCTTAATCATTTAAAAGGGTCCAAGACCTAATGTGAATGTGTTGACTGCATTATAACATTCAATCTAGGAAAAATCAAGAAAAAATCCATAAGGGAGACTCAAATGAGCGTAAAAATGTCCAAGTATACATTTTTTTGTGACACATTTAGTCCCCACTTTAGTGAGAAGATGAACTTGCTTCAAACTCACACTAAATTAGCCCAACATGCATATCAAGATGGATCCAAATGCACCCATTTTGGAAAGATGAGACAACAACAATAAGAGGGGTGATCAAGCCCCTAGAATCAAAATCCCATGATAGACCAAACATTAGCACAAAGGAACACACATGAAAATGATGAAAAAGAATGAAAGAGAGTGTTAGATCAAGCTTCGATCATTTGTCCATCCTGATGTGGATCAGATCTAGGTTGTTTGTTCAGAAAAATAAATGTATACTCACTCTAAGGCAATGGAACTCATGGTTGTCCATCGGGTGAGAAGGCCTAAAAGGTGAGAAACATACACTCATGGCTAGTATGCACTCACACATGTAGGTGGCTATGGGGAAAGTCATGCCTCAGAATGGGCTTCCCACTCAACCATACCAAAGTTATACCTCTTGATAAGTTTAATAAGGCACCAAAAAATAAAATGACATTTTGAGCTTCATGAGAGAAGAAAAACTTCGTATGCTTGGAGCTCATGAACAAATACGATGGCACCATAGGAATACAAGTTGTGTTATGCAAGGTGGCCATATAAAAAATGCAAAAATGCAACATGCAAAATATGTTCAAAGGAGTCTTGCTTAGTTCGTGCAAGGTATTTAACTTAGGGAACATTGTGTCTAATGTCTCCAAGAGAGGACTGATCAAAGAATAGAAAATTTGCAACTAAGTGGATGCAGTGTGTCACATCAAACCACCAAGAGAAATGTAATATGATAAGATAGATCACGCTCATGAAGGACACTACACCCAATGTCATCCAAAAAACAATAAAACACATCGTATGAAGTAAGAAGGTTGCACTAGGAACCAAGAAAAGGGAAACAATGAATAATGAATAATGCCAATGTATGCCCCCACTTTAAAGGAATTGCTACACACCGTACTGTGAGAAATTACTTTAAAGTAGCATATGAAAATTGAAAACAAGAAAGAAGACATGAGAGCTAACTTGGAAATCCCCTATGCCAAGTCATATGTTTTCGAGTAAGGCTACGTCATGTGAGAGAAAAGGAAAAGAGAAAAGGAAGGGGTTTCCCCCAAAATGAAAACACCAAACACATAAGGGATCTATGGATTTGGGGTTAGTATGTTCTTCTCTGCAATGTTTTATTAGAGAGATCAAAACTATCATCATTCCCCAAATACATAGAACCAGAAGAATGGCACAAAGAGAGCGAAGAAAAAGAAAAAGAAAGATCCTTTTGGGTCAACATGGAAGAGACAAAGGGTGTCTCGACACTTTGCATCGTCCCCAAAAGGAAAATATAAGCAAAAAGAAAAAGGCGAACAAAAATGAAAATGCTTTTGGGTCAACATGAGAGACATTTTGGTCTCAATGCCTTGCATCATCCCCAAAAGGAAAACACAAGAAAAGACAAAATAAAAAGGAAAAGAAAAAGAAAAAAAGAAAAAGTGCCCTTTTGGGTCAACTTGAAAGAGAAATTTCGGTCTCAATGTCTTGCGTCATCCCTAAAAGGAAAACACAAGAAAAATAAAAAGTTGAAGGTGATGTATGAAATATAGAAGAATGAAGGGACAAATAGAGGAATACCACAAAGAGAAGGAGAATATCAAATAGAACATTATGGGGGAGCACGTTATGCACATGGAAACACACAAAAGAAAATTTTAAAAAGAAAAAGAAAATGTAAAAGACTAGTAAGGAAAATGCAAGTCAACGGTCAAGCAAGTCATATGCCTCCCAATCTTGTTCATGATATGCCGAGGGTGGGAACTAGACAAAGGGACAAGAGCAAGTACCGAACTAGGGGAAGCACCAAGTTCTACATCCTCTGTATGAGATTTATCATTTAAGCTCATGGAAGAGGAAAATAATGTATTTAGATCATTATGCACCTCTTCATCTATTTTAGTGATCTCATCATTGTCATCCAGATTAATCACAATAGGAGGATGAATGATAATGTCTAATGAAGGGTGTACCTCTTGTTGTGGTTGTTGTATTGGATTGTTTTGTTGTGATTGGGGAGGGGGGTCATCATACATTGCTTCTGTCAAGTGTGGAATTTTATTTTCTTTGTTTTCTTCTGCTTGTAACTTGTGAGTAAGGGCATGACATCTATGCCTACACTCCCTAGATCCTCTATTTTGTTTGGTTTTATTATCGAGTTGTGTTTTTGAAGGAGTGGGTTGATCTACCATTGGTTTCTTTTCTTCCCTAAGGAGAGGAACAAAAGGAACCATGGAAGGTTGTTCATCCACTTTCTCCTTTGCTTTGTAAACTTGTTTTATATGAGGAGGTAGGATGAAGTTTTTATCATTATCGCTTGGTCTCTTGGATGATGTGAGGGAGGTTTCAGGTGTTGGTTGAGCTTGGTTGGGTGGTTCTTGGTCAGGTTGAAGCATTGTTTCATCTAGGATAGGAGTGTCGAAAGTAGATGGGGACATGTTGTGAGGAGAAAATTTGGAAATTTTCTTTGCTTTAAATTTTTGGTAAGCAATGAAAAAGAAGTCTTTACGAGGAATTATAGGTTCTATGGGTTCAGGACAAAAGGCTTCTAAGGAGAATTTTCCTTTGGAAGCAAAGGGTTAAATCCACTATGGTGAACAATGAATATTTCATTGTCAAAGGGAAACTTTAAACATTTGTGTATGATCGAAGGGACAACTTTCATTGAGCGAAGCCATGGATGGCCTAGTTACAAATGAAACCAGTTTGACTGTGATATGATGGAGAATATGGCATCCAATGTTTTTCTCCTATTTGTAATGGAAGGATGATTGATCCTATCGTAGGGCAAGCAAAACCATTGTGTGTTTTAATCCATGCTTTCAGTTTATCATAATCATCTTGATAAAGATCATGTAATACCAAAAATTATTCAATGATCATGTTCTCTTCACAGGAGGGATCTATGAGTATCCCATTAGTGGGCTTATCATAAATACAAATGACTATGTAAAGAAGACCATTAGGTAGATTTTGATGTATTTCCTTAGAGGAGAAAGTAATATCAAGATATTTCTTAGGTTGTTACTTATGAGGGATAACATCTCTCACACCTACCATTTCATCCATAGGATTAATAGTGGTAATAGGTGGAATGGGATCAAGATGTTCATCATTTGTATCAACATTCATCACATCATTCTTTGAACTTTCACTAGCTTTGACAAATGAAACATTATGTTTGGGCATTGGATTAGTAAAAAATTGCAAATTTTGATTGGGAGGGGCAACAAACGTATTTCCTTGATCATTAACACCTGCAATGGATAGAAATCTAGAATCAATGAGGTCTTGCACAAGGTATTTAAGATACGTACAATTTTCTATGTCATGTCCATTATGTCTGTGATAATGGCAATAAGCATTGGATTTTAAGTTTGGAGGTAAAGGCTTAGTAGGATTGGGTGGTTTGACGACAGGTAAGGTGATCATTTGTTGTTGCAAAAGTTGAGAAATTTTATTATGAAGGGTGTCTAGTAAAGGTGTGGATTGTCTTTTTGGATCTCCATAACTATAAGGTATCACAACTTTAATAGCTTCCACTTGGTTATTTACGGGTGGAGTTGGTTGTTGAGGGGGGTTGAACTATAAGAACCCTTTTTTTGGTTTCTGAATTGTTGTGAATTTTTTTAATTGGTATGTTCAGATTTCTTAGCTTGGCTAGAAGTGGACTTTGCATCATGACTACTAATTGAATTGTGATAATCACAAAGGGTGGTGCACAAGTGCATAAAGGAGGGAAATTTCATCATGGTGAGTTTGTCTTGAAGTTTAGTTTGCAAGTTTTCTATAAACATCTTTTGAAGGTGTGGATCAATAATCTTGATATCAATTTGAGAGTAAAGTGATTGATAGCGTGAGATAAAATTAGTTATCTTTTCTTCTTCATGTTGCTTGCATCTCATCAAATCATATAAGGTCTTATTTGGAGTCATATGCACTTGGAAATGATTTATAAATGCATCAACTAGTTCATTGAATGAATAAATTGATTTTTTTGGTAAATATGAGAACCATTCCAAGGCAGTGTCTTTTAGAGTCCTAGGAAATAGTTTCGCTAACAGTTTATCATCAAGGAAAAGTCACTACATAAGGTAGTGTAAGAATTGACATGGTTAGAAGGATCTCCTTTCCCTCCATATTTCTCAAAACTAGGCATCTCTATTCCTTGTGGCATTAGTGTTATCAATATTTCTAAAGAGAGTGGGCTACTTCAAACATAATAGGTGGGTGGTCCATTATGATTTTGGTTTATGGTGGATTTTTTTTTTGCATGGAGGAGATGGTTTGGAAAAGTTATGTTATGAGAGGGTCAATGTAAATGGTATGAGGTAGAAGGGAAAGTGGTGATGGAGTGTATGTAGTGGTAGGGAAAGTGAAGGGAATGCTTATAGATGGTATGGTGGAAGAAGAAAGAACATGCAATGCAACATTGGAATTAGGAATGCTAGCAGGAATAGTCAAGGAAGGAATCACATTACTAACATGTTGCATTGTTGTTGTTACTTGAGGAATGGTATAGGTAGGTATGGATGCTATTGTTGAAGGAGGAGTGTGAGGTCCTCCTTGGCTAACCACAGTGTTTTCTATTTGAGAGATACTAGAGGTGGAAGGAACATGTTTCTAGTATATATCAAGTATTTGTTTCATAATGTCCAAGCCTTCTTCACTATCAAGCATGCATGGATGTTTTCTACGGTTGGAATGGCAGTGGTTGAAATGGTTTCAAGACACACTTGATGTTGAAGATGTGTTAAGTCCTCGTGAATGTTAATGATTTTTTCTTGCAAGATGTGATCATTCTATGTATCAACTTGCATGCTATTGAAAGGAAAAGAGTTGCTAAAGCTAGTATCCATGCCTAGTGTACTAGTTGCAATACTAGGAGTGGAAGCTTTAGATAACCCAAGATCCACAACGAGAGTATTATCATGGGATAACATGAGTCTCAAACTTCTTCTCACTAAGGTATTAGCAATAGGACACCAAACACTCATGCAAAGGATTCTAAATGTGGGATGAATGCAAATACAATGTAAAATAATAAGAATGAAATGCTTAAAGCGGAAGTTATAGAAAGTAAAAAATGAAATGCAAAAATAGCAAATAGAAACCCAGAAATTGCAGATTAAATGCCAGAAAATGCAGTAATAAGTACACAACTGGACTAATTTTCCCAAGGTGGTGAATTAGTCCTAGTTATGATGTTGTTGAAATTTTTTAGAGCTTTTTAATTGCATTTTATGCTTTTTCAGTTTTTAAAAGTAGATATAATATGAATATGCAAAATTTTGTGAATTTTTAATGATATACAATGCAATAATGCAAGCTACATGAGCTTTTCACTAATACAATTTAAAAAAACCTAATGCAAGGCAATGCCAATGCAAGTTATTCCTAGGATTTAAAAGTACTTTAAATCAGAAAGAAGATGTTCTAAATGAAAGTTCACCAAAATGAACTGCAAATTTTTGTAGGGGCTTCTCTCTTACACTTCTAGGGTTTTTCACCTAAAAGGAGAAAGGTATCCCACAAAAAATTGGGGGTTCACTAAAGACTAATGCTAATATGTTTAAAATATTTCTAAATGCAATGCTCTAAATGCAAAGAACTGAAAAAGGAAATGAATTATTAATGCAAAACCTAAGAAATGCAAGTTGTTTGAAAACACATTGTGATATGCATAAATGACCTAAGAATGCAAACAAATGATAAAAAAAAATGAGAGGGACTAGAGAGGTACACCTAGAAACTAGAATGTGATGTAGAGAGGCTCTAGAATCTTGCATAATTTGTTGTTAAGGCTAACTGGGACACTTACGCCAAGATGGATGACTTAGTCCTATTTCAGGGATTCTGCTAGAATAGGTTTCAGCCAAATGGGTATCCAAAAATGCAGAAATCACTCTTTAGGCCTAGTAGTGGGACTAATTTTCCACTGATGGTGACTTAATCCACCTTCAACTTTCAGGAATTTCAGGACAGGAATATGTAGCTCTCAGCATGCACTTATCTTCCTAACAGGTGTTTGGTTATGATTCTATAGAAATCAGGCTAAAAAAGGTCTCCATAATTCACTTAGGGCTTTGTTGACTTGAGTGACTTTGATGAGTTGACAACACCTTTTAACACCTTTCTCTTTGAAAAATATACATACAAGACCTGTAAAACATGCATGCAAAGAGGGGAAAAAGGGTTAAGGGTTAGAGAATAGGGGTTTTCCTTGGTAAAAACCCAATTTGGTAATCAAACCCTTAAAAATGAAATGAAATAGAAATATAATGATAAATGAACATGCAATGCTTCAACTCACCAAACCCTTGATGTGGAAATCTAAAGATATGCAAATAGATGCTCCAATGAAGACTTGATAGTGCCTAGAATGCTTGAGAATGATTAAGTAAATGCATTAAGGAAATTAGGAGATTACAAGATACAAAATGAGGGGAAAACCCTTTATTTATACTTGATTTTACAAAATTTCTCAAAACTAACACATCACAGGCCAACCTTAAGGTTAAGAGAATAATATCCTGTCATAAATTTAAAATAATTTTGATTTTTGTGCCCAGTAGGACTAAGTTTCCCCAGGTGGTGACTTTGTCCCACCAGGGAAATTTTATTGGGTGTTGGGAATTAAAGTGTATTTAATGATGTTTAACAGGATTGTGCCTGGATGGGATGTTTGGAGGATGGGAATCAGGTGGTGGTGGAGTGTGAGGTGTGGAGGTGGGATGGGAGGTGAGTTCTCAGTGGGATTTTAGTGATTCTGGTCGGTCGTGGTGTTTGGTGGGTGTGCATTTGGTCTGGAGTCATTCAGTCTAGTCAGTTGAGGTGGAGTGATGGGACATGGAACAAATCTCATGTATATAGATCATATCACCATATCTAGAGCCCCCAATTTTAAGAAATTTAATTTTCTATCATGTGACAACAAGTTAACTACAATGTAAAATTAATCAACAAAGACAATAATGAATAATTTAACAATAATGTATTGAAGTTTTAAATATTATTTACCAAAATTAAAATTACCAGCCACTAGATGATGATCATATCATACATTCAATTGTCCTACAGGTTCATGTAGGATAAATCCACAACAACCTCTCTCACTTTTTCAAGTTTGTAATCCATTTTATTGTGGTGCAAAGTTTTCAAATGTTGCAAAAATCATCAAATGCATTCAATGAAAAGTTGAAATTTTGTATAAATTCAGTTCCATCCATTGTGTGGCCAAATTGATAGTGCCAACACATCTAGGTGGGCACGTTTATTCTAGGAAAGGTCCTATTTTACACCCCAACATGCCTGATTGTTCCAAGCTATATTGTATCGATGCTTTCTCTTTAGATCCTTAAATGCTAAAAAGTCATGGAATTTGATGAGCTATTTATCAAAAACTATTGATCTAAGAAACATTTTTTTTCAAGGTACACAAAGTTGCAATGTCCCTCTGTGATACCCTCTTTCATTTTTCATATCTCCAATCCATTTAACCATGCTGAAATTTTTCTTGTTACCCCAAAACTATCAAATACATTCAATGAAAAGTTGTAATATTGCATAACTTTTGTTCTATCCATCGTGCAACCAAAATGATAGTCCTAACACATTTGGGTGGATAGATCATGTTGATACTCAAATCTACTATCCACTTGAATCCTAAAGGGCTGCTAGGCCTAATGGTTAGATTCAAGTAGAGATTTGGCCAACAAACGGAAGATTGAATTTAAAACCCACTTCTCCCCTACACTTTAGGCTTTGTGAGACCTGGAAGGGTGATTCCAACGATGTTCTTTTAGATACTTGTGTGCCAAAGTATCAAACACAAAGTAAATATATAAATATCCTTTATATTCTTAACAAACACAATACCTTAAAGGTGTTGCTAAACTTCATGGTAATGCAGATGTAATACATTACGTTCAACACACATTCATATAGAGATTGATAAGTAAATTTGACTTAAAATATAGTTGCTCACAAACAATCTTAGGAAACTGTAACATTAAAAACTAGTACCATATCCTAGGGTGGAGTCACCTAAACCATGAAGTTTAAAGCTCATTATAGCTTTCACTCTATCATAATTATTCCTATCATATGATGCATTACAACATTGATACTAGAAACCAAACCAATCATACTTTACTAATCCAAGCATACAGTTGCACAAACCTTTTTTTATGTTCATACAGTTTAATTCATTATTTGAATGAAAGTAACAACATAGAACAAACATTCAAGGTAAAATAAAAAGACAAATAATATAAACTCTTGATTTCTTTTATTCATAATCTGTGCAATGTGTACAATGGAGACAACTAACTTAGAATATATGATCATTTACATGCAAATATAACATTGTTGAATAAGTTCTTTATTACACGACATAGAAAACTTCAGAAACCTAAAACCAAAATACTATACATTCCAGACCCTATTACAAAATATGCTTTACCATGAGATAGAAAAGAATGAGCAACCTCTTTTTTGAAACAGAAAATATGTACTTAAGGAAAATGAAAAACCCTAAATGGAGATCCATTGTAGACACCTAGAAACATTCAACTCCATAGATCAATAACTATCTCCACCGCTTGAAGAATCCCATCTAGAATTTGCTTTCCTAGTTCTCGAAACTCACTTGCCCTGCAATAGAAAAATATTCTTCTCCATGATGAGCCATCATTCATTATGCCCTTCCATTGAAAATATTCATTTGTGAAAGCCTTCATTCTTCATTTATCTTACTGAAAAAACCACTTGTCCTATGCATTTACCATTTGATTTTATCTACAGCTCCAAGTCTCTATTTTTACTTGGGAAGGCATTTAAAATATTTTATCGGGTTGTGAAAATTGCATTACCCATGCACATGCTTTTAATTTCCAACAAAGAGAATATTTTTCTTTTACATAGTGAATATTTAAATTCACCTCTGCAACCATTTTCCCATCAAAAGTTTCATGTTAAAATAATTCCACAAAGCCATCTTTGGGCCCACCAATTCACTTACTCAAACATTGCAAGCACTTACCATTCACCATCCCACATCTCCAATTTGGTGTGAGAAAGAAAAAAAATTATTAGCAATTGTTGCACTTTACATAAACATTACCCAAAAAATTAAAAAATTATTTAATTTTTCACTTTAATAGGCTACAAAATCTATATTCTTGTGCACCATATTTCACACATTATTTACCCACCCTTTAATCCTTCATCAAATATTAACATATAACTATAATCCATGGGCCCGCCACAATCCCTTACAAATTTCATTGGGATACATTTGTGCATCACTAATACATTGAAGAAATGAAATAATAATTAGTGATATGTGATGTAGAGAAAGTAATATCACCACTCAATAATTCAAAGTGGAAGAGGTGACATCTATTAGTAATGGAAACAAGGAAGCATCTCCTCATCACTGATAGGATGTGGAAAAAAAGAACCAAAAACAACAACGCACAATGTTCACTCTCTCCACTTGAATGCTTTGTTCTTCATCAACTTTTTGATGAACAATGATGGCATTAATCAAATGCTTTCAATAGTCAACATGCAATTCTATCTTCTCCTCCAAATCCACATACATGGGTTTGAAGGCTCATCCACAACAAACAACTTGGTTTCATGATGATTTTTGAGCCAAAAGACATTAGGTTTTCAACTCCAAGATAGGAAATTATTGAACAATTTTGATGCACAACAACATGTAAATTGAGGGTGCCAAAATTTGCCTTTAAAACTATTCTCTTGTATACACGTTGCCACTATAAATGCAATATCACTTTGGACACCAATACTAAATAGAATTACCTCAAACAATATTGATACATTTTCACTATAAGTGTTGACCTTCCTTTGCACAAAGTAAACAAGTGTTGGCTTTTCCCACACACCAGGAATTAGATAAATGCATTACTAGTTGCAGCCCTATGTACCTGTGTAAAAGTATCTTTGCAATACCAACTGGACCTCTCTCTAGTTGGTGTGGTAGCTGCCCTCTCATTTCTTTTTATGCAATGTAATATCTCTACAAGCTTCACATTATAATGCAACACTCGAGCCTTCTCAAGGTGCATTTCCATGTGCTTTGGATTTCTTCATTCACTTGAAAAAACTTGCAAAATATTTCCAATTTTTCGGTAAAATATCAACATGACCATTCATTGCATCTGATTTTCTTTGTGCAAATTCAATTGTATCCTTTTTCTTCGAGCCATCCCTCCATTTTTAATTTTGTATTTCTATGCATGCACAATGTGTTGGTTGTGCTCTTATCTACGTTGAGTGTGTCCCAATCAAACCCATGCTTAGTTGGATCTCACTCTAAACGTGAACCATGGCAACAGGATTTCAAGTGCGTCCACATAATGAGGAAACCCTAGAATAGTAGTATGTATAAAATATTTGAATTTTCAAAATCAAAATGACTCCCTCCAGCTATCACAGTGGTTGTACCAAACAATTCTCTAACACTTTTACCCCTTTTCCGTGTTTTACATAAACCATAATGAGGTCCCCCATAATGGATCACTTAGAGGTGATGGTTATTGCAACTACATAAAGTTTAATTCCTCCTACCAACTTTTTATCAATCACCCACCAAGTCAATTGTCATTGGCTTATCAAGGTGTTTCCTGCCATCTTTACTCAGATTTTAAGTCTATTGAAAATCAAGGTTCGGTAGAGAAAACCTAAACAATATTATCTTGCATAAATAATTTTCTTTTTAGTACATCATGTAGCTTTTCAAACAACCTAGCAAGATTAAATAGTGTTGTGACTTTATCCCATGGCTGCTCAAGTGGAATATCTTCTCCATTTTCATTTGCACATCTAACCAATGATGGTTTTCAGCCTTCACATTCCTTATAGGTAATGACAAAATAGAGCACTCAAAAATATTACATAGGTAGCAAGTGAGGGCCAATGTCCCTCATCTATCAAGCTATTAAAAACATATTTAACCTCTTCAACCTTCCCCATTGGTATCAAAGATTTCATCATCTTTGTTGTGGAAAAACTAAAGTCATATTTCCTTTTACTAGAGTTACCAAAACATTGAATACATGCATTTTCAGTTGAGCATTGTGAAAATGAGTGCCATCTGCAATCTTCATTATAGTCATTAAGACTATCCTTTTACAGGCTAGGGAATTTTCCTTGAGTTGTGTGACATATGTCGGGTCCCCTTGTGGGCCCCACTAAAAAAATATTTCATTTTGAAACAAGTTTCTATCTTGAACTAATCTGAGGCTGCCTATGAATGCATCTAGCATGAAAAA
>VDFB02123981.1:0-27085 GCA_007258455.2 Sequoia sempervirens | reverse complement strand
GGATGGAAGGAATTTTTGATAAAAAAAATGAAAATAACCTGCTCCTGTATCATAAATGTAAAAAAAACAAGTATGAGCTACAAAAATTTTAGCCTCTTTGAATGTGTAAGAGAAGGAAAGAAAGCAAGAACTGAGAAAGAACCTAAGTCTCTTTCTCCTATATACAAAAGAGAGTCACCAAGTGCCAAGAGGTGGCACTCATAGTGAACTGCATCTAAAAATATCTCCTCCAAGATGATCCATGAGAAAAAAGAAAAACCCCAAAAGGAGGGATCAAAATTGAAGTAATTTGAGCTAAAATAGCCTAAAAATCACTATCACAATAAATTTTACCAAAGTTGACCTTGAAACTACACGAGATAACTAAAAATTAGGACCAAACTCTCTAGTTTAACTCCACTTCTTATTTTTTCATGATTCTGGAACTTCAAAGGCACTCCAATTATCTCCACCTCCTAATTTTTTCATGAATTTGAGATGAAGGTAATTAATATAAATAAATATTAAAGCAACTAATTATGGATTACTTTAACTTGTGTTATGGACTTGCCTATGTCTGCATTTTCATGACATTAATTAAAGAAATTTATAGTCAATTGCTCTAATGATTTTTACATTTCATTTTTTATTTCAACTCATGAAAGAATTGAGGAGGTCGATCTTGAGTTTTATTTATAATTTTGCAAAGGTATAAAAAAATACATGATACATAACAATTAATTTATATAAAAGTTTATAAAAAAAGGAAAAAAATTCCTTATGTTGAGGTCGGCTAAAATAGGCTAAAGAAAACCCTAAGTGAAAAAACTCGTGGCCTTTCACTTTGCATCACATTCATTTGTAACATTCAATTTTGACTTCAAAACTGCTTCTGCCTCCACCATGCTAGGGTTTTCTTGAGATTTCTAGAACTTTGACTGCAAGATCTCCATGCTAGATTTGTATTGAGGCCAAGTGGTAAGGCTCTGATTTTTGTAAGATATCTATATCTTTTCCTTAACTCAAAAGAAATGAAGATCTCTACTTGGTTTTGCACATACAATGATGAAATTCTTGCTATTCTCTGCTTATTTCATTTTGTACTTTGAAATTTCTACAAGAAAAGATAAGCACTCTATATTCTCTTTGAAATTTCTAGGAATGTTGATTATATATACCTTTATTTGCAAGTTGTGACTCTTTTATTGCATTTTCTAGTTTTGTAAATGATTGAGGGATTTTTAACCCTAAGATGAGGTTTGTATTTGCTTGAATCTTCTTTTTATATTTTGTTGAAAAAAAATTGACGATTTTCCTTTATTGCAAGTTGTGGCTTTGTCTCTGCATTTTTCTTAGAGAAAAGATCTAGGTTTTCATTACTTGCAAAAATTTGGGTTTCATTTCAAATGCAAGCCAAGATTTCTATAACTCATTTTCACTTTCTTTCCTCATGCTAAGGATTCATCTCATTCTCATAGGCATTATGTAGAAACAACTAGCTAACAAAGCCACTATTCACTCTATTTGCTGCATACAACCCCTCTAATGATTACATATCTTCAATATTGTAGAATTTTATTCTCTAGAAAACATTTTTCATGGAAAAAATTTCCACTCTTTCATCCCTCACAAGTGATTTTCCCTATTTATAGACAAGCTTTCATAATAAGTTTATTCACATGCTTTTAAAGTAAAATAGTCTGGTAGAAGCCAATAAAGTATTTTATCTCATGAAAGAATAAGCGATCTTATGGAATATGAAAACTCTATCCTCTAATCACTCCAAACTTCTTTTACATGACATTGTCACTACTTGATCCTCAAATTTGTTGCATGATCCTCGCCTGATTGTTGATGTTGATGTCTTGGAAAATAGTCACAAATGGATGTCCTCCATAAATTTGCTTTCACACTTCTTTCATTATCAATTCGTGCATTTATTTTAATGATTGCCTTATGGGACCACTGCCTCCCATAAAATGACACTATGTGAGTGTTCCATCATGCCCATGACATTCTTGTTCCACTTCATATTTTTCCCTCTATTTAATCACCACCTTGTGAGCTTTGTGAGACCTTGAGGAAGCTTTTAAAACTCATGATATGTTCCAAAATTGTTAGTATAGCTCCTTTGTACTGTTACATTCCCTCCTAATATTGAATTTTCATGTTAATTTCTATAGTCATCCTTTCTTTATGAAAATTCTTGGCAAGGTGATTCCCATCCTTTGACATCACACTAGAACCACCAAGACCATGCTGGTTGAGACAACCATCAACCATATTTTGCATCTACAGTCATGAAGAAGGCATGATTACCATCCTATAATTGAATTCCACATGCTCATAAATCAATCATTTGATGTAATTTTGGCCAGTATTACATCATTTGCAACATTGAGAACTATAATCCTAGAAATAGTATTGGAGAGAATATTGTCACTAGCACTATGTTTTTCTTTATTATAAATCTTGTCTTATATGAAACTTTAGACTGAAAATGAACTTATACATTATGAAAACAAAGTCATTATTCAAATGGCATTGCTCTTATGTCTTGCTCAGTATTTTCTCTTCACACTCAGACTATCCCTTGAAACTTTTGGATGGATAGTACTTCAAATGTATGCATTTCATATGATATAAACAACAAGAAATAGTGATGTGACAATGGAAATGAAGTGAAAAAAATGAATGGTATGACCATAGCTCTAAGGCTCATTTGTGATTGTCACTTCAAAGTGAAGAGTTACCTTCATTGCACTCTCTGACTTGACAGCCATGAGTGAGTAGTCCTATGTTAATTATGCACATGGTAACTTTCTAATGTGATTGATATGCCTTCTTGAAAGCTTGTAGTGACTACATGAAAACTAAAATGACTTCCATAGATTTAAAATATACTTCAAACCCTCTTAAAATATAAGAGGAAAACATGCTAGGCTCAACCCTTGCAGAAGCCCATTTTCTCCTATGTGATGTTAAAACATGAAAATATGGAAAATAAAATGAACCTATACCTGCAGAGTGAACAAGCAAGTTAGCAAAACATTGAAGTTGAAAGCTTACAATAATGCATTAATTCTTTTTCTCCTGAATGTTTGTGAAATTTGCATATCTGAAGAGAAATTTGGTCCCAAGCTCTAACACAATACATTCATCCCTTTCTGGTACTTATGGAGCAACAATGGAAGGAGCTGGAGCCGGATCTAGAGCAATTAAAACTGAAGGCACAATTGACAACTTCATGATTCATCATTTGGGAAATGACGGATCAAATTTCCTTTCGTGTTCATTACATATTCAATTGTATAGTTTATTCCTTATGTTTCATTTCATCATGTGTTTTTGAGTTACTCCCATGACTTGTGTGGGATATTTGAATATATTTCTTTATAAAATAAATAAAGACAACAATAAAATGAAAATTTGTGTAATTTTCTATTGTAAAGAACATTTACATAATAAAACTGAACTTCATTTGAAAGCATCATTTGTGTAATGACAAAAGTTTAGCAAAAATTTGTATGTGCATTTTCCCTTTAGCTACAAACTATGTTCCAACTCTATCTGATTGAGTTGTAAGCAAAAATTAGGTAACGATACTATATCTCAATATAATATATTGTGAGATAATCCTCATCGTGGTTTTTCCTATTTTGGGTTTTCCACATAAAAATCTTGGTGTTCATGTGTTTTGTGTCTTTGTGGATGATTCATACATTCATTTCTTATTTCATTTAATATGGTTTGGTCATTGAATTTTTTGTGTTCAAAAAGTTATAGAATATTGATTCACCCCCCTCTTAGTATTCTAAATGTTCAACAATTGGTATTAGATCTTGGTTCCTTAAGAAAATCCTAACAACTTGAGGAAGATCTTGGAAGTTTGAACACATGATAGAAGAAAAGTGTCTTGTTCAACTGAAAGAAGTTTTTGCAATTGAATATGTAGAAGATGACTACATGTTTGACAAAGAAGAACTTACGGTTGCTCTTGAAGATCTTGACAGGGTTGAAATTGAGAACAAAAGCTTGAAGGAAATCCTAGGAGAAGCAAATCAATGCATCAAAAAACTGAGACAACAAATCAAGTAACTTTCATAGAAAGACATAGGGAATTCAATATACAATTGAAGTAAGCAAATGAAGAGAGCATTGTACTAAAAATACAAGTGGAAGAAAAGAAGAGGATTGAGGAATTTTTGAATGCAATGGTACAAAGCAAGACTAAAGAGTGCTCTAGAATTGAACAAGAAGTTGTAAATCTCAAATTTGATCTGAAAAAGACAAGAATACATGAGGAGAAATTCAAAAAATAAGTACTACAATGCTCAATGATTGATTGAAATACAGAAACCCTCTAAGGAAAAAAGTGGTTTGGGACTTGAAGGATAAAATTTAAAGGAAAATTAGACACCTAACAAGGTTGAAAATCAAAAGAAGATTTAAGGCAATAGGAGACAATTCAAAAATCAAAGAAGCAATTCTAGAAGACCTTCTATCATACAACCAAATTCTCAAAGGTACCCATATTTCAATGGTATTTGATTTTCATGCAATAAATATGGACATAAAGCAATAGAATGTAGGAGTAGAATGAATCAGAATGCTAGATTCTTCTCCAGGAAATTTTTTGCATGAAAGAAATTTGGACATGATAGAAGTACTAAGTGTAGAAGTTAGACGATGAATAGATATAATATAGGGAGAAGGTTTCAATCTTTCAATGGCTACTGCTATTCATGCAATATATTTGGACATAATGCTAACTAGTGTGGATCAAGGATGAATAGAAGTCATTTTGATAAGAAGAATGTTGTATGCTACTTTTGTAACAAACCTGAACATATTTCAAGAGTTTGTAGAAGAAAAAATAGAAGACAGTTTAATTGAGTAAAGAGGAATGAATTTGTGAAGAAAGTTGATCTTACTGAGGTTAAGAAGGAAATGTAAAAGATATGGAGAAAGAAAGAATATTCTGAGAACAAAGATGATTCAAGAATTACAAATGCATCTATACCTTTGTCTGATACAAATAATTCTTTTGAAAACTAAGCCCATGTTGAGACTTAGGGGGAGAAATTAAAAAAATTTCTAATAGACCCCTAAAATACAAGGTGTCAAGTCATGGCACAAAGATATATCTTGAAAGAGGAATTTCTTATGCTATAGAAGGAATTTGTGGAACAAAATATTGCAATGCAAAAGTTTCTGGAGCATCTGTAGATTATCTATGGATACAAGGTTTTGAAGTTTGACAACTTTTTCTACAGTATTTATTGTTGACACATTTATTGCTATGAGTCAAATCATGGAGTTAAAAACATATTTGAGAATAAAAAATTCATTTTATGTGAAGGAATTGTAAATTGAAGAAGAGGAAGTGGATTCGAGGCATCTTCGTGAAGAAAAACACCAAAACCCTAATATTCACTAAAGCAAATTCAAGAGGTATTTTGCTTACATAATTATTCTACAATTTTTTTTATCTTTAATTCAATGGATGGTTCAAAGGTATTAAATATCTCAAATAACTAAAAATTAAATTAAAGAGAAATTCTTGGAAAAATATGTCAAAAGACTCGGCAGGTGCATTTTCTGGCACTCCCCTTAGAGTTTCACCTTCTCGGGATATCTATGCATACATATATGGGAAAACATAAGAAATGTACTCTATTGGATTGATTATTTTGTGGAAAAATGAATTGGAATAAATTTACAATCTCATTAAATTGGAATAAAAAACCCTAGTTGAAAAGAAATTGGATGTATGGTGAAAATTTTTCATTGTTTGAATTCAAAAAGAAGTACATTAGAATTATATTGAGCATGATTCATGCTGAATCTATTTGGATTGATGCCAAGGAAAGGAATACATCTTGAGTACATTTAGAAATTTGGCTATCTAGTATGCTGCAATGCTTGTTGGACATAAAATATTCCTACCTAATGAAGGCTATGTAGTCTCTACTACTGTTGCTCACGTTGCATTTGACATGATTGAGAATGGTGAATATTACAATATTTGTGAGTTACTTTGAAAAGAATCGATGAATAATTTGAAAAAAAAAGAAAAGAAAGAATACATTCAAGTATGATACTTTAATAGTTTGCTTAATTTTCTACTTCATGAAGGAGATACCAATAATTGGAAAAGTAGAATGGTCAAATACAAAACTGGTAGCACATCATATTTAAGAAATATCTTGATGAATCTTGGTGGATTAGATGCTCAATAAAATTATCTTGCAACATTCTTTGGAATATTTTAGATGAGGATGAATAAGAGAATAATAATTCTAGAGAGTGTGGTGGAAATATTCTTCAAAGACATCAACTTCCTTGTCTCTATTGATTTTTGTTACATGGAAGCAATTTAGCCTAGACTTGTGTGGATTTTTGAGTTAGATTATGAAGTGTCTAAGAAGGAATCTATTCATTATGCAAAAGTGCTTCTAAGAATCCCAAAGGACCCAAAAAGAATAGGTTTAGAAGACAAGTCTATGACTAAAGCCTCCAGTAGTTCAAGAAGAATAGGTAAGAAAAGAAAAAGTGTTGTTGAGATCAAGCAAGATGTTAAAAAATAAGAAGGAAGTTAATTTGATGTGACCCCATAGGAGAATGGAAGTGGAAGTACACAATACATGGATGAAATAATAAGTGTTACAAGAAGTAATTCCTAGTGCAAGCATAAATACATCAGTGTCCACTATAGAAAATCTTAGGAGTATGGTCAATTCATTGAAAGCATACATATCCAGACTAAAAGAAAAAACATGAAATGAGTCAGAAGCAAGAACTATAGAGGAAAATATAGAAGAGATCAGAAAGAAATGTGTATATGTGCACCTCAGAGTCTTGAAGAGATTGAAGGATGTTCAATATTGTGAAGAAGAAGCATAGGAATTAATATATTATTGTGTGAATTGGTCTAACTAGACACAGAATACAAAGAATGAAATGAGTCTGAATGAAATTTGGATAAGCACTCAAGAAAATGTTTATAATTTGGAAAATGACCATAACAATAAAAAATGGTCTTACATCATGCAAATACAAGACAATTTATTTGCTTTTGTGGAATCAAAAGACAGAGAAAATCATGTAATATGTTGCACTAAGGGATTTAGTAAAAATAAGGCACACTCCTATATGCAGTGCCCTTGCTAGTGTTGGCAAGCTATCAGAAATAAATATCAGCCCAAGCACTATGGAATACTTGGTATAGAGTCTCTAACAAAACTTGAACTATTATACAAGACTCTCATACACGCATAAAGTTCTTGGGAAGAAGGAAAATCTACTTGGAAGGATACTCTAAAGAATCTTAAGGGATCTTCATCTTCAGGTTCATATGTCTTATTCCTTTTGATAAATTATCTTTTGATGATGCATACATACATATATCCAATGAAAGCATATGAGATGCTTGCATGACATTTTCCATTGATGTTAAAGGGGGAGAGATATTGTGAGAAGAAAAAAAAAATTGTTAACACATTTTGGGAAAAATATTTTTGGAAAGTCAAGGTTAATTGTGAAAGGGGGAGTTGATAAGGGGGAGTTAAGGTTAGGGAGAAATAAGTTTTGGAAAATGTTTTTGATATGCATGTTACCATCAATGAAAAAGGGGGAAATTGTTGGAAGTTTGGAAGTTTGTTATTATTGATACATCTTGGCAACATGAGCATGAAGTGTACTTACATCATTTGATTCATCTAGCTGAGTGTTTTCATTTATGTCAACATTGTGGGGAAGAATATTTGGTGTCATTTGTATAGCACTATCTATATGGGAAATTTGATCTATCAAAAATTTGGTTGTGCTCTCTGCTAATGGTGTTGTGGTTCAGTGCATCAATTTTTGGGTCCACACTTCACTGCAAGATGAGGCATAATTCTATGCTTTTAACCATATCATTATGATTGGATTATATAGCTATATTCAAGATCTTATGAAGTTTTGTGAAGTGTACTACAAGATATCAGTGACAAAGTTCAACTCTATATATCATTATCATCTCTCTGTTCGATATACTAGTGTGTGAGATTCCACATTTTCATAAGAAGAATGTTTTGATGTTGTGGTTCTAAAGGTAGTATCACTAATGTTAGTGAAATGAGAAAGTAAAGAAATATTGAATCTGGAAGGTGCGTATGATGGGAAAGGTATGTATGTTTGGAAGGTTTTGTGATTAGGTCCTATTCTTGGCCGACCTAATACATGATATGTGTTGAGAAGATTAAATACACATTGTAGATGTTAGCTGGATCTATTTTAGATCCATGTCGACCTAAATTAAGTATTGGATGGGTTACTTGGGAGTGAAGATGATTTTGAATCTTGTGTGGTTTCGACAAAATCTATTTTGGACTACTTTTTTTACATCTAATTAGTCTAACCTAATTGATGTGTGCAAATGTATTTGGGTATATATATGAGATATTTTAGAGTTGAAAATTGGTTGTATATGTGAGTAAAAATAACATATCAGGTGTGAGTGGTGTTGTATGATGCAAACATGTAAATTCAATGGTAAAAGTTCAAAATCAAAGTAGAGTTGTGCGACTGCTAAGTAAAGCAATACTTGATATTTAGAGCTTCAAAGGAACTAAAGTACAACACAAGAGAGGTGTACTTTGTATGAATTCACACTTTGGTAGAGAACCACATTTTTGTATTGTACTTAACTCTAGTTCTGAGCCTTATGAGGATAGTGTGTCTTGGAAGTGAGCCCTTGTAATATACTATATCTAAATATAATATATTGTGAGCTAATCCTCACCGTAGTTTTTCCCATTTTGGATTTTCCACATAAAAATATTGGTGTTCATGTGCTTTGTGGCTTTGTGCATGATTCATGCACTCATTTATTATTTCAGTTAATATGGTTTTGGGATTGAATTTGTTGTGTTCAAAATTTATAGAATATTGATTCACCCCCCTCTCAGTATTCTAAATGTTCAACATCACTCTCTTTGAAGCTTGGATAAGAAGGAAACCTTTAGTTGAGAACTTAAGGGTCTTTGGATCTCTAATTATGGAATGAATACCTCAACAACATTGCAAGGCTATAGATCCTCAATCTAAACATTGCATCTTTGTAAGGTATCTAGATGGTGTAAATGGCTATCACCTACTCTACCCAACCACACATGAGTTATTAATTGAGAGAAGTGTTAAGTTTCAAGAGTGTCCTAGTAACTCTACAATTGAAATTTATCCTTATATTATGGATTCAATTGATTTTGATGATTCTTTTTGTGATAAATTTGATCATCCACTATTGGTTACTAAAGCAGAGTCTTCTTCTTCTAGTTTTGATAGTGAGGATAGTGATGAGAACCCACCTTCATCCAATTCAGCACATTCTTTGGATGATAATATTTTAGCACCTTACTCACCCACTTCTCACCCTCTTTGGGTTAGAAAGACACTTGATAGTTGAGACACTTGGGTAGGGAATCCAACAAATGGTAGATGTACATAGTTAGATTGTCAAAATGGGCCACATTCTTTCTTATCCATTTCCTCCAATCCACATATATTTTGAAAGGCGTCAAGCATACCTGAGTGGGATAGGGCTATGCAAGAGATATATGATTCCTTACTCAAAAATATCTATTGGTATTTTACTTCACTTTCTAAGGGAACAAAGTTGGTTTGATATAAGTGGGTATCTCAAACCATGTTTGTAATAGATAGGTTGATTGATAAGTACAAGATATTAGTGTATAGGAGTGAATTTTCACCCCATGTGCAAATTCCCTTTTGCCACTTTCCACTTTAGAAGCCAAGTTCAGAGGCTTAATTCCACCTAAGCCTACTACTTTTGTCACACTTGGCACCTATTTTGAGCATCGATTGAGGCATTTCTGGCAAGGATGCCCACACAACACACAGATGTTCATGCAACACGCTTACGTCCCTAGAAAATTCTTGTAGTTGAACTCGTAGAGGTGTTACACTTCTCATTGGGAGTCAAGTTGTAATGCCCTCTTCGTCCGACTGATCTGAATATGGCCATTTCCTTCATTCCTTCCTTCAAATTCACTCCTTCAACATACATTCTAACTTCTTTAGATCTTCTACACACTTCAAGCATCCATTCTCACACTCTTGCACTCACTCTCAAGCTTCCAAACAACATTCTTGCACTCCATTGCAACAAACACAACACTCCATCACTTTGATAGAGCAAGTTAGGAACAAAACACCATTGTAGTAGAGGCTCGATTACTCTCATTTTCTCCCCCAAGGTTCCTTCAGTGCTCTTGGTGGAGGTGGTAAGCTTCCCTTTTCTCGTCTCTATCACTTGGTTGAGTTAGCACATTTAATGTTTTGTAGTGCTTTTGTGCTCTTTACCATATTGTTTTTGTTTATCTCGCTTTCTTGGTTGTCTGTGGAGGTGGAAACACCTAAATGGGGGTCTAACTAAGGTAGGTCCCTATACAACCACCCAAAATTTTCCTCTTTCTGTGTGTAGGTGTATGTGCTTTGTGGAGCTAGCTGGAAAATAGGATCTTCTATGAAATCATCTTCATCACCCTAGCTTTGGTATATTTTCTTTATCACATTTGTTTGTACTTCTCATATTTCATAGTGTTGTTTTGATATTTTAGAAATTGCTAGCTAGGCTGCTAGCTTGTTTTCTGATAGTTCACATTGTACTTTTGGTCCTCTAGTCATATAGACGCTAGCGTGCCATGTTGTCATCCTTAGACATAGAGCTATTTGAGATATAGTGTTGAGCTTGAAAACCAACTCGCCTAGCCCTATTTCGAATCTTAAGATTATAGAGTTGGTTTCAATACTTTATAGTCCTCATCATTCTCATCCGCATATCCTAACATCCTGCTAAGCTGAGGTAAGTTAGGGTAGCCTTCCACATCTTGGCCTTCTATGACCTGGGGCCTTGCACGTGGTGGTCCCCCTATCTTACATTTTGATGAACCCAACATGAACCATTTTGGTTCTATTTTTGTGATATTGATAGTTCCTTTCCTCGTACTCTAGGAGTGTTGTAGGTGTGAGTGTTGTGAGGATATCACCTTAAAACCCAACCTATGACCCCTAGTTGGCATAGTTGGAAGGTTCCAAAGGTATTTCATAATGAAAAATTTATTGGGTCATCTCATCCTTTTACCTTTAGGGACTCTATGAAAGTGTTGTCTAGTGTGCGTAATGGCCTCCTTATTGCATCAACCCATCCCCTCTATGAAGCTTGTGGATAGTGGTATTGGTATAACCTTCACTTCATAGGACCTGCTGATGGGCTTTAACAAAGAACCATCTCCTCTCTATATTCTTGTGTCGATCAATAGAAAAATTGTATTGGTTGTTCTTGTTGATCTGATGTCACAAGTAAACATCATAACTAAGGAGATTATGTTGATCAACTTCTTACATAAATATGAGTATGATGCACCTGTGAATACCATCTGCATGCATGATGAGCTTTTTGTGCACCCCTTAGGTAGTATTGTCATGTCGGTCCTAGTGGGACCTAAGTTTGTGAAACTCTTGTTTAAAATCATCCTTGGGTTTGAGCTCTTTAGGGTGAAATTGTATATCCCTTAGTTGGTGGCAATGAACGAAATACCCTCAATCATGAATAAATTTCTAAAATATATCCATGGGGGTTCTATACACGTAATCCACAACACCAGTTGTAGACCACTGGTTGCTTGTGGTAGCTACTCCATGGACTACTCTTGGCCCATTCCCGTTGGTCCTCTTCCACCTAGGAAGAACCTTCTACACCGGACATATTAGAATTATAAGAAAGGGTGCCTGAGGTTGAAAGTGAGATACCCTCATTCGCCTTATTGTTGTTTCACATTGGGCTTGCTTAAAGGTTGACAGTGATGCCACTAAGGCATGAAAGAAGGAAGAAGAGAAGCGGTCTTAAGATCCTACTTCTTCATCTTTTGCTAGTTAGTCTGGCACTTCCTCTCACTATATTGAGGTACCATCAAGGTTTTCTCCTTGTCTGCAAGAGAACCCTATAGCGCCTGCTTGGAGAAAGCCTAAGTGTCCCACATTCAAACTTCCTATTCTTCCAATGGATCCTAGACCCATTTGGTATGATAGAAAGAAGGTCTCCTGAGGAGAGTCCTCTTTGTCTCGACCTCCATGGCCTCCTACCACTCTTGCTCCCAAAGATGAGAATAAGAAGAGGCTTGTTATCAAGGCTTTTGAGCTGACTCCCCTTGTTGCTCCTCAATCTATCCCTCTTGCTCCCTTTCAATAATATGTTCCTCCACCAAAAATGGTTGTAATGGAAATTCCCATTGTTGAGCAGGAGCCTTCTACTCCTTCACAACCTCTGGCCTCTAGCTCCAAGAGACAAAGAAACTGCCTTGTATGTGAACACAAGTGTCGATGAAAGGCCCTCTTAGCTAAGCACACTACCTCATAAATAAGGGAGGAAGAGATGACCACCCCTACTTCAGGGCCTCCTATAGCATTACCCTCTTCCCTTCCTTCTCTTCTCTCTAGTTTGGTTTTGCGCTACTTCTAAATTATGTTGTGAGTGTAAATGCACTTAACCCCAAGGGAGTACAGATGTTCATCACTCCTTTGGTGGAGCTTCCTTTACTGGTGTATGTTTTGAATATCCCTAAGCCCATGGATATGAGTAATACCTCGATCATATTTGTTGTTCTTTCCTCCTCTTCCTCCACACCCCTAGCCTCGTTTGTGGGGAGTTCATCTCCTTTGATGAAGGAAAGGGTGGAGTGTGGTCCTTCTAGCAGTGAAGGATGTAAGAGGAGCCCACCTTCTCCTCAAGGTGGTCTTGTGCTGACTTGTTCTATCCTAGTGACGAAACCAGTCCCAACTTCTCCTGAGCTCTTCATCACTCTTCCCAACTTAGTGAGCCGTTAATCTCAAGTACAAACTACCCTGCCTATTGAAGTTAAACATGACACTCTACTGAGGTGCATGTTTAACTCCATGGATGAAGTACTGGCCTTGTCAGTGATCTTTGCAATATCATCGACCTTAGCTCCACAGGTGCTTGGTGAAGAAGACCTTGTAGAATCTTATTCTATGGCCCTTGTTGTGGGAGGACCAGACACTCCTCCTCTTAACATACCACCATTGTAGGATCGTCCTCCTTCCCCCTATGATAATCTAGACTGGGAAGCAGATGACCTCTTGGCTGATCAATGTTATGAGGAGACCTCTTCTTGATCTTGTGTGTGTGTGAGTGTTTTGTGATGTGTTCCCCTGTAATCATGATATGTGTGCCTAGATGACCCTCGTCACCCTTGTTAGTTCTTGGATACAAGTGTGGTTTTTGTCTCGTAAACCTTCCTCTATTTTTTTCATCATTCTTCCATGTTTGTAATTGATTTTTGATAAATTGGGGATGATGCAAAGCATTGGGGGCATTTAGGCTTCCCTTCCATGTCGACCCAATTTTTTATTTTTACTATCTTTGTTGGATATTGTGGATGTGTTGCTAATATGTGGTTGTCATTGATGTCAACACTATTAGCATTTGGTGTATTAGAGGCTATATATGTCGAGGATATTGAGAAAATTGTAAGAGAAAATGTTCCAGGTTCCCAATGGAACTGTGCAGATCATTAAGATATCTTGTTCTTTACATTGAAGTTCAGTTGTTGTGGGCTAAAGGATTTTCAATTGACTGTATCTAGATCATCTACCGAAAGTTTCAGAGGTTTGTGTATAGATTTGATCATGTTGTGGTTTGATAGTATTTTTGTGGTCTTTGTCAGTGTTCCTAAGTAAAGTTTACGTGATTCTGGAAATATCAGTTGTTGTGGATGTTTCTCTATTTTTTCTTGGTTCTCTTGGATATTTCTAGATCATGCTCTATCTTTACGATACATCCAAAATGATCGGTGTGCTTGTGGTTGAAGATCTTTCCTTGCATATGTTTAGTTTCTCTTGTTCTTGGCTAGCATGTTGGTGGTAGCATGTTATGGATCTTTGAGGAGGAATTAATTGAAGTATTTTTGTGTTTTACTTGTGAATTTGGGTCCCCACTATGTTGTGGCCGACCTTTGTGGATTTGCATTGAAAATTTATTTGTAAATTTGGGCTGACATTGAAAATATGTTTTATTTTCTTGGCTGACTAAGTTATTGATGAAATCTCATGTAGCGGATATATAAGAGTGATTGTTTCATTGATCTAGTGTGTGGAAAAGGTGCTTTGTGTGTTGGGTGTGCTCTTATGTGTTCATGTGTGAATATCATTCGATTACAGAGCAAAGTGTGAAGAATATTGAATGAAGTGTGAAGTAGTTTGTGAAGGAGTTTTCTGTGCTTAATTGGAACTGTAATTAGGCTTGTGCAGAAGCTAATTTTTTCAGTTCACACCCTCCATATTTTAATCCTATTATGTTTTGTTGGGAAGTGAGCCCCTTCTGTAATTGAGCAGTGAGCTCTAGGAAGTGTGTCTGTATGCATGTGCATTCCCATTTATTGATTTCATTATACTTTTAACAAGTTATAATATTGTGGACGAACATCCACCATGGTTTTTCCCCTAACAGGTTTTCCACTTAAAAAATCTTGGTGTTCTTTGTCTCTCTAACGTGTTAATTGTTTATGGTTAATTGCTTATTCATCAGATCTAAGATTAAGTTAAGTAAATTTTGAATAGTTTATTATTCTTTGACAACTGATTCCCCCCTCCTCTTAGTTGTCTTTCCTTGTTTCTCCAAAAATTAGTATCAAAGCAGGTTCATCTGAAGAAGTCTAAAAGCTTGAGGTGATCTGAGATGGCAACATTCAAGAAGGACAACCCAAGATTTGATGGAATAACTACTCACTATGGAAAGTTAGGATGCAATGTCACCTAAGGTGTATTAGTGAAGCCTATTGGAAGATTACAAAAGATCCATATGTTATTCCTCAGAATGGTCCCTCCACTACTGATGAGATAAAAGATGTTGAAAACAATAGTAGGGCTATTGAAGCTTTGGTGAGTGCTCTGATAGATTCAGAGATGGCTAATGTGGTAGGACTGTAGATGACTCATGAGATTTGGAGAAAGTTGGAAACTTTGTATGGAGGAGATGCACAGGTGAAGATGGCTAAGCTACAAAGTTTAAGAGGAAAGTATGAGAATTTGAAGATGGCTGAAGATGAAAATATCACTTATTTTATGCAAAGAGTAAATGAAATAGTGATGGGTATTACATGTGTCGATGGCTCTCTAGATAAGGATGACATTGTGGCTAAGAGACTCAAATCCTTATCTCCCTCCTACAAGGTGAAGGCTCACACTATTGAAGAGCTCAGCTCGGTAACAAAGATATAAAGAGACACACTGGTTAGTAAGCTTGCTACTTTTGAATTAAGTGAATTTGGTGAATCTGTTCCAAAAAATGAATTGGTATTCAAGGCTACTATATCCAGAAGTAACAAGCAAATATATGGTTTTGAAGAATGTTCCAGAAAGACATCCAAGTATGATGAAGAACTAAAACAAATTGAAGATAAAGAAAGAGAGGTAGAAGAATTGGAAGCACTGATTGTAAAGAAAGAAGGTAGAGGAAAAGGTAAGTATGAAGGAGTGTTACATATTAAATGTTTTTCATGTAGTAAAATAGGTCATTTTGCATCAAGATGTCTTGAAAGAGTTCCTAGAACTAAGCCTAGCAAGTCTAGATTCCAATAGAAATGTTACTTTGTTGAAGGAGTGACTGATGATGAGTCTGATAAGGATATTGGAAATGAAGATGAATGGGTTTTCATTGCTACCATTGAAAATAGCCATGTGGCTACTGAACCTACTAAAGATGAGAAATCTCTTGCAACCCGAGTTGAAGAAAAGGATGAGTGAGTTATTGACAGTGGATGCTCACATCATATGACTGGTGATAAAAATAAATTTGTAAGTCTAGAGAAGTATGATGGCGGTATTGTAAGATTTGGAGACAACATTGCTGGTGTGATTCATGGTAGAGGTTCTATTTGTCTTAGTGGTAAGGATAACACTGATGATGTTCTTTATGTTGAAGGCTTGAAGCACAATCTTTTGAGTGTTGGATAGATGGTGGGAAAAGGCTATGATCTACAAGTCAAAGATGGAAGATGCAAGATACATGGAAGTTCTAGCAATATGATTGCTATTGGTAAATAGACAAAAGGTAATATTTTCACCTAAATATTGCTAATGGGAGTTGTTTAATTGCTCAAGTAGATGAAATATGGTTGTGGCATAGAAAGTTGTTTCATGTAAATTTTGATAACATTGTCAAGGTAAGTTCCACTCAAGCAGTAAGAGATCTACCAAAGTTAGTGAATCTCGCTAACACAATTTGTAAGGAATGTCAGATGGGTAAATAGACTAGATTCTCCTTTTGAAGCAAACAATATTCATGGAGAAAGGTACTTTATGCTGATTATTGATGATTACTCTAGAATGATATGGGTTTCCTTCTTAAGAGAAAATGTGAAGCATTGAAAAAGTTCAAAAGTTTCAAGGCGATGGAAGAAAATGAGAAAGGTCTGAAAATCAAATGTATGAGATCTGAAAAAGGTGGTGAGTTCACCTCCAAAGAGTTCAAATCTTTTTGTGAAGAACATGGAATCATAAGACAATTATTTGCTCCCTGAACCCCTCAATAGAATGGAGTTGTAGAAAGAAAGAATAGGATAATTTTGGATGTTGCTAGAACAATGATTATAGAAGGAAATGTCCCCCAAAGCTATTGGAGTGAATCTCTAAGCACTATTGTGTATACTTTAAACTGGGTAAATGTTAATCGCAATTTTGGTAAGACCCCTTTTGAGCTATGGTTTGGCTACAAGCCTATTGTTAAGTATTTCAAGATCTTTGGAAGAAAATGTTATATCAAGAGAGATGATGATTCTCCTAAGGTGAATCAAACTAGATATAGGTCAATGATTGGTGGATTGCTTTATTTAACCCAAACTAGACTAGATATTATGAATGTTGTATGTTTGGTTGCCAGATTTTAGGCTGATCCAAAAGAATCACATGTGACAGTTGTTAAGAGAATCTTTAGATATCTGAAAGGAATAGTTGACTTTGGACTTTCATATCCAAAGGATGATGATCTCACTTTGAGTGCATATACTAGTGCAGATTGGGTTGGTGATGTGGATGATAGGAAAATTACTAGTGGTGGTGCTTTCTTCCTATGAAAGAAGTTGGTGTCCTGGTTGAGCAAAAAGAAAAATTGCATTTCTCTATCTACTGCTAAAGCAGAATATATTACTGTTGCAAACAATTGTACTCAAGTGATATGGATGAAACAAATGTTGAAAGATATCAGGGTGGTATATGAAGAGCCTATTGCCATATACTATGATAATTCAAGTGCAATAAATATTTCAAAGAATTTGGTGTTGCACTCTAAGACTAAACATATATCAATCAAGTTTCATTTCTTGAGGAAAGTGAATGAGAAAGAAGTCAAATTGGAGTATGTGTCTACCAAAGAGTAGATTGTAGACATCTTTACTAAGCCATTTACAAAGGATACTTTTTATTATCTCAAAGGAATGCTAGGGGTAACTACCCCTCCTGATAAGAACTAAGATATGCATTTAATTTTATCAATCTATGAGCTACATTGCTATATTCTAATTCAGATTGTTGTTCTCATGGTTGCTACTTAGGGGAGTAGTCAGATGTGCAAATATGTGGTTCAGAGCATGTATATGGAAATTTCATGGTTACCTTTACCATTGATGTCAAAGGGGGAGAAGTGCAATGTGAAAAATCCTTTTAAGGGTCGAAGAGACATTGAGGAGAAGAGTCAGAACCAAAGGGAAAGCGAGTGTGTTGGGTTGATGGTATTTTTCACATCATGTATTGTCATCAATTCCAAAGGGGGAGATTGTTGGATGTTGTGGATGTGTTACTGATATGTGGTTGTCATTGATGCCAAAACTATTAGAATTTGGTGTATTAGAGGCTATATATGTCAAGGATATTGAGAAAATTGTAAAAGAAAGTGTTTCAGGTTCCTAGTGGAACTACATCGATCATGAAGGTGTCTTGTTATTTATGTTGAAGTTTACCTGCTATGGACTAAAGGGTTTTTGGTTGAGTGTATCTAGATCATGTACCAGAAGTTTTAGAGGATTTCATATAGATTTGATCATGTTTTGATTTGATAGTATTTATGTGGTCTTTGTTAGTGTTCGTGAGTGAAGTTTGTGTGATTCTGGAAATCTCAGTTGCTATGGATGTTTCTCTATTGTTTCTTGGTGCTCTTCGATGTTTCTATATTGTCCTTTATCTTTGTGGTACATCCACAATGATCAGTGTGCTCATGGTCAAGATCTTTTCTTGTGTATGTTCATTTTTCTTATTCTTGACCGACATGTTGTTGGTAGTGTGTTGTGGATCTTTGAGGAGGAATTAATTGAAGTCATTTTGTGTTGGAGTTGTGAATTTGGATCCCACTATGTTGTGGCTAACCTTGGTGGATTTGCATTGAAATTTTATTTGTAAATTTGGGCCGACATTGAAGATATGTTTTATTTTCCTGGTCGACTAAGTTATTGATGAAATCTCATGTAGCGGATATATAAGAGCAATTATTTAATCAGTGTAGTGTGTGGAAAAGGTGCTTCATGTGTTGGGTGTGTTGTTATGTGTCCATACGTAAATATCATTTGATTGCAGAGCAAAGTGTGAAGAAGAACGACTAAAGTGTGAAGTAGTTTGTGAAGGAGTTTTTTGTACTTAATTGGAACTGTAATCAAGCTTGTGTAGAAGCTAATTTTTTTAGTTCATACCCTCCAGATTTTAATCCTATTCTGTATTGTTGGGCAATGAGCCCCTTCTATAATTGAACAGTGAGCTCTAGGAAGTGTGCCTAAATGCATGTACATTCCCCCTTATTGATTTCATTATACTTTTAAGAGGGTATAATCTCGTGGACTAACATTGATTGTGGTTTTTCCCCTAACAGGGTTTCCATGTAAAAGATCTTGTTGTTCTTTATCTCTCTGATGTGTTGATTGTTTATGGTTAATTGCTTATTCATCAGATCTAAGATTAAGTTAAGTAAATTTTGAAAAGTTTATTATTTTGTGACAACTAATTCACCCCCCTCTCAGTTGTCTATCCTATTTTTTCCAACAGTCTTCTCATGCATTCTTCACATGTTCTGATATAGTAGGGGGTTGATGACAGTTCAATTATATACTATTACTATATATATCTATATATATTTATGAGCAGTTCTGACCCCAAAATATCAGGCTACCCCTGTTCCCTTTGTTTGTGTTTTCTTTCTTTTTCTTTCTCTCTTCTTTGCTTGAGTTGTCCCTTCTATGTGTGACCACTTTTCTTCAACATTTCAATTTTCAAAAAATGCATTTGTTTCCAATGAATCTTTTCTCGAAAATCCTCACAAAATTTTCCTCAGAATTGTATTCTTAACTTGGAATCCTAAAGGTACATGTTTCCTTCATCATGGTTTTGCAAAGAAAGGACTCAAACCTTCCTTCAAAGTGGGAACAACTTTGACCTTCCCCTAATGTGGGGGCATATTCTTCCTTTCAAATTCCTTGATGAGGTGAACATATTTCAAAAGGATTCCTTGATGAAGGATTGATTCAAGAAAGAGAACATCTACTTTTGAACTGTGCATCCCTTGAGTGGGACCCCTCTTCACAACGGGTTCCTAAGGGACCCATTTGTAGATTTTCCAAACTGTTGGTGATCTATGTGACTGTCTGCTTATTCGCCTACATGGCCACTTCTTGACTCTGCAAAGTTTGTCTTCCTAGGTTTCCTCCATGTGAGAGATCTTGGGGGATACCTCCTTGTAGGACTAAGATCTTGTAGGGTACTTCCTTTGAACTTCCTCCATGTGATAGATCTTGGGGGTGGCTCCCCTGCAGGTCTGAGAGCCTATAGAGTGCTTTCTCGAGTTTCCTCCATGTAAGAGATCTTGGGGGTTACCTTCCCTACACAGCTGCAAATCTATAGGGCACTTCCTCAAGTATTCTTCATGCAAGAGATCATGGAGAATACATTCCATAGAGGACTGAGAGCCTGTAGGGAACTTCCTTTGGGTTTCCTCCATGGTAGAGTTTTTGGGGGACATCTTCCTTGTAGGACTAAGAGCCTGTAAGGCACTTGCTTCATAGGGTATCCTCCATGCTAGACTTTTTGTGGGACACGTTCCCTATAGGGTTGAGAGCCTATAGGGTGCTTTCTTTATTCAACTTCATAGTTCTGAGCAGCTATGGAGTCCTTCAGGTATGCCAGATTGTGGTTTGCTTCCTCGATGGTTCAGGTATACATTTCTAACCTTACTCTCTCCTTGATCTACTTTATTGAGCACTCATCAGTACTTGTACTCACTAAAGTGGGGGGAAAATGTATAGGAGTGAATTTTCACCCCATGTGAAAATTCCCTTTTGCCTCTTTCCACTTTAGAAAACCAAGTTTAGAGGCTTAATTCCACCTAAGTTCGCTACTTTTTTCACACTTGGAACCTATTTTGAGTGTTGGTGGAGGCATTTATGTTAAGGATTCTTGCATGATACGTAGACATCCACGTAGCATGCTTATGTCCCTAGTAGATTCTTGTAGCTAAACCTATAGAGGCATTACACTTCTCATTAGGATTCAAGTTATAATGCCCTCTTTTATCAACTAACCCAAATATGGTAATTTCCTTCATTCCTTTGTTCAAATTCACTCCAACATACATTCTAACTTCTTTACATCTACACACTTCAAGCATCCATTCTCATACTCTTGTACTCACTCTCAAGCTTCCAAACAACATTCTTGCACTCCATTGTAGTAAACACAACACCCCATCACTTCGATAGAGCAAGTTGGGAATGAAACACCATTGCAAGAGGGGATCAAGTACTCTCATTTTCTACCCCAAGCATCCTTGAGTGATCTTGGTGGAGGTGGTAAGCTTCCCTTTTCTCCTCTCTATCACTTGGTTCAGTTAGCTCATTTACTATTTTGTAGTGCTTTTGTGCTCTTTACTATATTGTTCCCTTTATCTCACTTTATTGGCTTTCTATGGAGGTGGAAACACCTAAACAAGGGTCTAACTGAGGTAGGCCCCTATACAGCCACCCAACATTTTCCTCTTTATGTTTGTAGGTGTATGTGTTTTGTAGAGCTAGCTAGCGAATAGGCTCTTCTACGAAATCATATTCATCACCCTAGCTTTGGTATATTTTATTTATCACATTCGTTTGTACTTCTTGTATTTCATAGTGTTTTTTTGTTCTTTTAGAAGTTTTTAGCTAGGCCGCTAGCTTGTTTTCTAATAGTTAACATTGTACTTTCAGTCCGCTGGTCATACATATTCCAGTGCACTTGAGAGATACTAGCACGTTGCACTGTCATCCTAGAACTACTCTCTCATCCTAAGGCCAAAGAGCTATCTAAGATATAGTGTTGAGCTCAAAAACCAACTCGTGTAGCCCCATTTTGAATCTTAGTATTGCAGAGTTGGTTGCAGGACTTTATAGTCCTCACCATTCTCATCCTCATATCCTAACATCCCACTAAGCTAAGGTAAGTTAGGGAAGCCTTGCACATCTTGGCCCTTCGTGACCTGGGGCTTTGCACATGGTGGTACCCCTATATTACAATTGGTTGCCAAGGGTTTTCATAGATTGTTGGAATTGACTACATAGAGACCTTTTCACCCATGGCCAAGATGACTTCTATTCAACTTACACATTTTATTTTCAAAGCATATTGATGGGATATGCATCAGATGGATATCAAGAGTGATTTTATTCACAAAGACCTTGAGGAGATCTATGTGGAGAAACAGCTAGTGTTTGTTCATGATTTATGCTTAGTGTGTAGACATAGGAAATCCCTTGATGGCCTCAAACATGTCCCTAGAGATTGATATGCCAAGATGAATTCCTTTCTTCTAGCTTATGGTTTTAATTATTGTCATTCAGATCATAATGTTTAATTCTTATGACATGATGATTCATTATTTATTGTAGTAAGTTATGTCAATGATCCACTTATCTTTAGGAGCTCTTCATCTACTATTGCATTAGTTAAGTCAATGCTCTAGTTCATATTTGATATGACTAATTTGAGTTTGTTGCATTACTTCCTTGGAATTGAGATTTCCTAATTTAATTTTTGGGATCACTTTCTCAATTTCACATGGAACCTAACTATAGGCCATATTTGACTCCCTTTCTCTGTAGGGTCAATCTTGAGGATGTCGATACTTCTCTTTTGGTTGTAGCTACCCTATATGGATAGCTTGTTGGAAATTTAATTTATATTACCCAATGGGGACCTAACATCTCATATGATGTCAACATGGTTTCCAAATTTATGTAATAGCTATATGAGCTGCATTGGAAGGTAGCTAAGAGGATCATCTACTATCTTCAAGTCATTATCAAATTTTGGATTCATTATAGAGTTGACATAGAGATTGATTTGGGTTTTTATATAGATTTAGATTGGGTTGTGTTGTGCATGTTTTGCACACACGACCTGCTGAAGGCCGTGACCCCCTCTTTTTGCTTAGGTCAGGTCATTTTGACCTCATCTCATTTTTCGTGCCTCTATTTGCAAGCCCAAATTGGCCATGAGCCTTAAAATGATCGATTTCATGTTTGTCAAGTTTACCTGTTGAGTTTCACTAAGTCATTTGTTAGTGTGGGTTGGACCCTACAGGTTTCCCTCTGCTTTTCACCCGACATCCATTGACCCTTGTAGACTCACATTTATGGGTTTTCTCTTGTCATTTTCCATTCTGCTCGATCGTTCACCCTCAGCCAAGTCCCCATGTCTACCCAATGGGTAGACCCCACACTCATCTTCGCCGCCACATCTTTCATGCTCTATAGACCTGCTCTTATGGGCTTCCCTAGGTGTGACTCTATTCCCTATTCACCATTATCAGAATGGCTGGTCTACCATTGCCTCCCACATTCATGTTCCCACGATCTCAAGCAAAAATCTCTGGCATTTGACCCACCTATGGGAAGGATAGTTCCCCCACCACCATTTCACAATGACCATCCATTATTTCCTCCCCACCTCGCAGGCTCGTATTCCACCAATGTTGTCATTCCCTTGCGAGCTTCCTCATGGTAGCCAACATCTCATTGCTGCAAGATGGAGATCTTACATGATGCACCTGCATTCATTTTTTTACTGCAAGACTTGATGAAACCATGACTATTGCTCACTTGTTGTACCCAAACAACTTCATTGGCTATCTCTTGTGCGGGACCTGACATGTAGAATTCTACCCATATCCTACTATCCTCTTAACAACCTCCATTGAATAGCTGCCTATGGATTGCATCTTGCATGCTTATCCCACGGAGGTCCTAATTGCATATTTTACACCTTATTTTTCTGCTTAGGCAATGACTTCCTTGTATCCTAGTTGGTAGCATTTTAATGGTGAATCTAAGAAAAATTTCGCATAATGTTGGTCATTGGGAGGAAAAATCTATAAAGAGGTCTTTCGATGCTTAGAGTTTCTAGGAACCATCTAACTCAGTCAACGTTCATTGCTAATGTCGAGCTCCTTTGCTTTTGGGGCTGCCACCTCATCCACCATCCAAATGACCTTTTCCCTCGGTTACTCCACACTCTAGTGACCTGCGAGAATTTTCATAGCAGGACCCAATGGTGGTGGTGTCATTTGAGTAGACCTTCTCTAGGCTTCCTTTCTTTGAGCCATCCTCCAACGACGCTTTAAGGGTATCCTCTCACCCGCATTAATTATCGGCTCATATTCACTAAATGGAATCTAAAGCACGTACCACTCAAGAAATTGAGTTATCCCTCATTTAATGATGTAAAAAGACTCACCACTCCCTAAGGGTTGTGCTAAGAAGTATTATTTTGAAAGTATCACAAATCGGTGAGAATATAAGAGGGGTGGGAAATTATGATTTGTTTTGAGTCTTCCTTTTGTGACAATGGTTCCTGCCTCTTATTGTCTACAGATAGTACGTTCCTAGAGTTTCCTACGAATAAGAATAAAGAGCCAAAAATTGTAGAAATATTGGAGTTCACATGAATCTGTGAATCATTAACTACCAGAGAAATTCATAGGAATTTGCAATGAGGCCTCTCTTAATGTAGTCAGTTGATTTCGCATAAAGTTGAGGGTGGTCATAAAAAATTGTGGGTTTCACTTCATTGGTAGCCATTGGTCTTTGGTGCTTCTACCATGGCTATTAAACTCCATCCTCATGCACTCAAATGCACGCAATGTAAAACAACAGTCTTCTATGTGGATTCCGCTTGGGGGAAAGGTGGCAACCCGTTGCCATTTTTATGACGGTCGTCGCTTGGTCACACCCCTCACTCCATCGCCTATGGATTTCCTTCATGTGGGTTCCGATAAACTTATGGAAATCCATTTCTAATAGTAGTGGTAAAGTGGCACCCTACATTCTTCCCTCCACAAATAGTGTTGCCACCTCCCATAAAAATCACTGAACTGTGTGGAGATTCTGACATGAAGTTAACAAAATAATCACAACATTGCTAGTCTTGTGAACGCAACATGCATATTGACTTGGAGGTAATCTATGATAAAGCTACAAATGGGAGAAAGCGATGAAATTATATTATAAAGGTGGTGGAAATTGAAATGTGCTAGGGATGTCAGAATTCATGGGGGTAGACGCCGCTATGCGGGCAGCTGCCTAGCCCAGGCTGACCTTTCAACGAACATTCTGTGACAATATCCAATGCTCTCATTTTTGCACTCGGTGCCCATGTTTCCCCTAAGAGGATGGGTCACATAGCTTCCTGAGGTGAGTGGCAGGTGTATTGTTAGCAAGAATCAAGTGAATTAGCAACATGGGCTCGAGTGATGCAACCCATTTAGAACCGCATAAGCTCCCATCATGACTCGAATCAAAAGCGTAACCCTCGATGAGCAGATGAACTCAACTACATAGCTCATCATTATGCCACCCCATCCTTTTCAATGCCCATGTCCAATCATGATCATGAGTTGCCAAGGATGGTCATTCTCAAGTAACATTGAACGTGGTAATAAATTGCAAAGAGAGTGCAAGGGTCGTACGCAATGGTAGTAAACCTGTAGCTCACCAAAACAAAGTAAGGAGGTGGTATCACCATGAGGGAAGGAGGACATAGACATCCACAAATGCTTTATTATAGTTAACAATCTCCCTCTCTTTTATGTGAAGGGGGCTAAATGGGAATGCACTAATCACATCTTAAGTAGGAAATTGGGTTATTTTGAAGATGATTTACATGGGCTTTGAGAGTAGATCCGTGCCAAATGAATAAGTATAGAAGATATGTCAAACAAAGGGCTCCTTAAAATATTGTTGAATGGTTCTTTCACATGATAGCTGGGTGGTTATGATCTGTAGGTTTGACTGTTTATGCATGTGCACTTGTTACTCATAAAATAAAAGCTCAATCTCGAGGGGCAACAATTATTGCATGGGAGGGAAAACCCAACGCTAAACTTAGTTTTGGGCTTCAAGCATGTTGCTGCTCTCTCTCATTGTGGATGGAAAATCCACCTTAGCCCTTGGCTGCTCACTTCCCCAATGGAATCCATCATTGAGGGTTTCGAGTGCAAGCTCACCATGAGAAAAAGTTTGTTTCCTAAGTAGCATTCCTGAGATTGATACCCGCACAAACGTTATATGGGTGGATCCCACACTTTTATCGGTCGATGGAGGTCTTCATACAGACTTCCACCAGGGTGATGTTGTTCGTAGCAGCTCCCACTAACAACATCCCCGCCACCTTCTCCTATGTTGGCCAACCAGCTTGGTCCACCTGCATCAATGAATTCAATTATATCTTTCAAAGAAGGAAAATGGTTAGTCAGAGATTAGGGTGGGGAAAAGTTTCGTAATGACTAGAATGGGACGGTCGGGAAGTTGCAAACCAAAAGGTGCTAGATGTGAATGATCATGGACTATATAAAGGAGCAATGAGAAATGGCTTCATGAATGAAGTATGGAATTAAATAATTAGGATCTTGTTTATGATTATACCCTCCTTGGTACTAAGAATCACATTATGAATTAAAAATCTTAACAATGCTATGGAGGATTCCCCTTGATACACATATAAGAACTTTATAGAATGTGATAGGTATTTGTGGTGGGGTTTTGGAAAGCTTTATTTTAACTTTTGTATTCTTCTACATGTAGGCCTAGTAATATAACAAGGGTTGGACAAATAAAAGCTTACCGATGTGACTAGCATGCAAATGATCATTATAAGAGGACCTATCGAATGAAGGTTCACATGCAAAGGATGAAAATGAAGATCTAAAGCCACTACTTGATCATGAATACATGTCAAGGGAAACCCGATTTCTACAAAATGAAGACCCAAACAAATCACATTGAGGAAGTCAATAACACAGAGCTAGAAAGAGTTTTGTTAAAATTAGAGATAAAAGGAGTTGTGTGGGTAAGTGCACCAAGATGGTTCCTAGAAAAGGGGGCTTAAGTGGCCACTTTGTTTTTTGAAATTAGGAAATGCTGACCTTGGACTTGAAATTGAGGATAGTTACACTTAAAATTTTGAGATGGAACAAAAATAAGGATCGAAGTGCTCTGAGTCTACTTTCTAAACTACTAATTTATTTTGAAAATGGTTGAGATTAAGGAGTTCAACAGAGGGATGTACACAAATTGGTGTTGTTTTTGTTAGAAAAAATATAACATAGCAACTCTTGTACGACCTGAGCATGATGAAATTTTTTTTATTATTTTTAAAATTGCTATGGTCAGAAGTTAGCTAACAGCATCTAGTTGGTGCACAATTTTTCTGATAATTTTTTAATGAATATTGATTTTTTACTAATTTTCTAAGTGGGCACTTCCTAAAAAGAAGAATTTTGGCCGTGCTCCCCCTAATTTTTTTTGAAAGTAATAGATATTTTTAAATTTTTATTCTTTAAAATTTGTACAATGGATTCTAGTTTCTAAAAATGTAATTTATTTGAAATTTTGATGAACGGTTAATTTAT
The DNA here is from genome assembly GCA_007258455.2 of Sequoia sempervirens. Classification (NCBI taxonomy): domain Eukaryota; kingdom Viridiplantae; phylum Streptophyta; class Pinopsida; order Cupressales; family Cupressaceae; genus Sequoia; species Sequoia sempervirens. Next base: position 114 of record VDFB02123981.1, on the reverse strand, counting down.
AATGAAAAAAAAAAACACAGCTTTTTGATAAAAAAATAAACATACAAACAAAAGAAATTATGGATGAAAGGCCTAACATTGTCATAAAGTGAAAAAAATTATATTGTTGGAAAG
>VDFB02123980.1:0-13059 GCA_007258455.2 Sequoia sempervirens | reverse complement strand
AATGTGCACTTCTATATTAGGAGACTCTCATCTTGGTTTGAAATTATTTCTATTGAATATAGATCCAATAGTTTGAGTTAAAGGCTCTAAGAACTTATTCTTATCCCAAAACTCCCATCTATCCTTCTCTCTTAACACATGAAATTTGTTGTCAAATATTTCCTCAACGGGAAAAATGCCTTGATCTACATTAGGTGCTTCCACTTCATGTGCTTCTCCATGGATTTTTGTACTATCTACTTCATTATTGAAAGTAGGAGATGCTTTAGAAAGGGATTCAATAGAATTACATGATTCATCACATTTCTTAATCCAAGTGGGTTGCTTATCCTTTGCAGGCTCAGGCTCCATCTTCTTCTCTAGATACATTTTTGTATAGCTTCTGGTCTTCTTCATGGTGTGAAATATGTCATAATCCTTTTCTTGCATTCCTTTTGAGAGTTTATCTTTATACTTGTATATGAGACCTCAGAATCACCACCTAGAATATTGGGAAATAAGAAGTGATTGCACTTTGACTTGGTACTTGTTATTTTAGAAAAGACTTGTATCTAAGGGTTATTTTTTCTAAGGTTAGATTATCAAATCAATAAAGCATATAAACCCAAAGAATACTATCAAGCACAATGGAAACTAAAAACAAGAATGATTATACCTATCGTTCATCAAATCTTCCATGATTTACCTTCATAGCACCTTCTAACTTGCTAATGGTTGCCCTCAGATAGAACGTGTGAGAAATTTGAAAAAAAAGACTAAGTCCTACATAAGATTTGAAGGATTTGGAGTGTCTAAAATGAAATAAAGTGTCTATGCCTATGACAAAATGACTATAATGCTAAGACAAGTATGCCAAAATCACAAATAAAATGCAAGCATATGCGTATGTGAATATCTGTAAGTGTCTAAGTGTCTAAGCGTAATCGAAATTGTGAGCAAAATTGGAATTTTATAGAAAATGCAATTTTGGACAGACGGACGAGATTGAAATTTGGTGAAAGCCTAAAATCAGAGGTCAAGATTTAATGTGACAATCCCTAATCAGGGTTAGGGAAAAATTATTAAATCAGTGGTCAAGATGTCATCTGAGAAAATCGAATCGGTGGTCGAGAATAAATGAGATAATTAATTAGAAAAATAAAGATTTTCAAAAATCAAGAAGATAAAGACTGCCTGATTTGTGAGATTCAAAAAATCAAGAAGATAAGAGGTGGATAGAAAAGAAGATTTGGAAAATCAGAAATCAAATAAAAGTTATTTGATTTTTTGAAGGAAAAAGATTATTTTGAATTAAAAATAAATTTAACTAAAAAAGGAGGAAAAATCATGTGACAGTAAATAATTAAAATCTTTAATCATTTACTAAAAAGCGAGAAAATTAGAAAGTGGGATAATTTAAATAAATGATTTTAATTAAATTAGAAAAAGCCAAGAGATAGGAAGTGGACAATTTTAAATAAATATATTTATTTAAAATCAGAAAAGGCGATGGTGGATGATAATTAAATAAATTAAAGAATTTATTTAATTATAAGAGGTCATGAGATATTAATGATGCATTAAATAAATAAAACTTATTTATTTAAAAAATCAGGAGGAAATAATGGACAAAGATAATTAAATAAATTAAGAAAATTATTTAATTATGAGAGACATTAGATAATTAGTGACGCTTTTAAATAAATAAAGAAAATTTATTTACTTAAATAATCAAGAGGAATAAAAGACATGAATTAATTAAATAATTATGAATTATTTAATTAATAGTTGAATTTGGACTATAGACGAAATACTATAAGACATAAAAATATGGTTTGCGAGTTTAGGCCATTTTTATGTCTACATTTTTCCCCTCTTTGTCATAATGTAGCATGTCGCATTGTGACAGAAAATAAGTCAAAAATATGCCCCAGTGCAAAATAGGATGAGGAAGAATGACGAGGGAGGTAGCAGTATGCCCCCTCGAGAGGACTGACGGGTTCCAAGAATAAGGGTGTGATCTCGAAATTGATGAGAAGACTAGAATATGAAGAGACAAAGAAATGTTAGTGCAAAGGAGATGCATGTTAGTTCCTAGACCAAATCCTTCAAAACATTACCATAGGACTTTAATAATTATTGCTCTTAATCATCATTGGGAAGATTGTTGTAATGGTCAACAAACACCATGATATGACATAGATCAAGGTGTATAAGGTAGTACCATCACATAAGATCAGTAGTCATAGACAAAGATAATCATGACTCATACTAAGAGCGCAATTGCCCCAGTCTTTTTGTCACAATCAACCACAAGTAGAAAAAGACAAGAAGGACAATTCATGAAACGTTGTTGCTTCTCTAAATCCTGTTTCCAGGACATCCTTGAGAAACTAGTGGCATGATTGCCAAAATACAAAAATAGAACCATTATCATGATACGTCGTTGTTTTTTCTAAATCTCAAAATCAGGACCTTGTTGAGAAACTAGTAATCATGCGTGTCAAAAATTCAAGACAAACATCATGATACATCGCTGCTTCTCTAAATCTTGTTGTTGGGATCTCGCTGAAAAACTAGTAACATGATAAAAATCCAAAAGAAAAGTTCCAAGTGTTTTCCAAGGGTGTCTAGATACCAAGTGTTTTAATTTCGAGTTGTCAAGTTTGACGATGTTGAGATGCTAGGGTATCAAGGTTTTGATGATGCCAAGATGACGAATGTCGAAGATTGCCAAGTTCAGGAAGGACACATCTTGAATAATGTTGATGTCGAGAGGTTTGATCCCTTAAATGTTGAAAGGATCCCTCAAAATGCCAGATGATAGGGACGGTGACGATGCCTAGGAAGGACACATCCTAAGGCATAAATGACAGAGTTTGTTCTTCAGAGGGACACATCTGAAGAATACTGATGTCAAGAGGAGTGATCCTTAAATGTCACAAGGGATTCCTCAAAAATGTCGGATGACAATGACGATGCCTTGGAAGAACACATCCTAAGGAACAAATGATAGAAGCTATTCTTCGAAGGGACACATCCGAAGATAACCAAAAGCTGACGCTTTGGACAAAAGCCATAACTACTTCGGACTCGTTTTGAATCGAAGTTTGACTCTCGTAAGTTAATAACCATTTGGTCAATTCTTTCTTTGACATGCTGATGTGGATGGTTAAGCTTAGTCAGCTGATTGCTATATTTTGAGCTTTTAGGAAGTTTTTCCATTTGGAAAATGATTTGGTTCTTGGACTTGGAAGAATACTTTGACGGTGCTAAAAATGCCACGAACCCCAATGGACTGACCTAGTGTAGCCTCGGGGCTCATCGACAGATGGCCTTGCCTCACATCATACACTCAGACCCTGCTAGTTCCCGACACCCACAAATGACCTTGCACAGACTAATCAAACATCACGATTTTTTGGACAAACCCAAAAGGATTGACCTAATGTCTTGGGACTCTAAAATGAGTCTTGCCTCATGTAGCAATACCGCGCTAGAGATCAATCCAGAAGTTCGTAATAAACGACAAAGATCCGATTGGATTTCCACGACAAAATTTCTCTCAACCAGAAATGACCCTGCCTTGGTAATTTTGAGATAATTTGACATTTGTTTGTATTCTTTAGGACGCTTTTTAATTTTAGGTATTTTTTCGTGACATTTTACAATGTTTTTGGTCTTTCTTCAGGACATTTTATGATGTCATTTTTTTAGGACATTTTATGATGTTTTTGTCTTTTTTTTTTTAGGACATTTTATGAAGTTTTTGTCTTTTTTTCAGGACACTTTATGATGTTTTTGCCATTTTTTTAAAGATATTTTATGATGTTTTTGTCTTTTTGAATGGTTTAAGAGGATTACGACGAATGCATGTGACTAATTCCTACACATTAGAATCCAAGGACAAACATGACTGCGGCCCCGGTCGCCAAATACCACTGATCGTGGGATGACAACGCTGTTTGGATGCGAGAAGGACTTATTCTCAAACAACGTGAGAATGACGATAATATGATGAAAGTATCGAAGTCTATAGTCGAGCTAGGAACAAAGTCAAGTAATGTTTTGGATAATGTGCTTGTATGGATTAGACTCGTTGCATTTGGAATGACTTGGTTAGGAATAGATGGGATGATGGAGTATCCTTAGACCATTTGACAAGGGAAAGCCAAGGTAGGTGACAAACATGAAAGGATGAAAGGTGGCCTTGGTAAAGGAATAGAGACATGAGACTAAGGGAATTGTCATATGATTTTCAAGAACTATGCCGCATAAGGATGATGAGGTTATGCCAACAATGACATGATGTTTCATGAATAATGTAAGACTGAAGGATAGACATGTCAAGAGTTTTCGCAAAGCATGATTTATGTGTGCCAGTTTTATGTCAAGACTAAGATAGGTGGGAATATATGGATTAAATGGTCCGATGCCAATTCCAAGAGGAAGGCCTAGGAGATGAGACGACTTGCCCCCAAGTGTAAGAGTCCACATAGATGATTTTACACATGACCCCTGTTTTCTAGGTTTTCATCATGGTACTTATCTAGGGCACCTGTTTGTCAAGTTTTCACCACGCAATCTGATTTTTTATTTATTTTTAATTTTATTTTTAGGTTACCGGCGACGCGAGTTTGTTGCTTTATTAGGTGATGGATGTTTACATTTTTTTCAATTTTTGTATTTTTGATTTTGTGGATAGTTCGATGCTTTAGATGACTAATCGATTGTTCTCAATCCACCGATGAAAGCGAAGGGAGACCGGTAAATTCATGATAAGTTGGCCAATGACCTGCTTGAGTTATCTTGTCATGATCATAATGTTTCAAACCCAATCCAGCCGCCGCGACCTTCCCGACACCGAGCTGGCCCTATCCACGCACCTTTACAGAGCGCCAGCGAGAGTCCCAAGCATGCGCCATCGCCGCCGCCATTTAATCCAACGCGCGACGTGACTCGGATCCCACTACAGGTTAATGACGAATGATGGTAGACGTGGAAAGGTTGTTTGGATGTTTGTACAAATCACTTTTTATTTTCGAAACTTGGGATGGTGGATGAAAGATTTTGGAGGGATGGCGTTTGGAACCAAAACCTTTGGATGCCTTGCTTGATGACCATTTTGAAGGAGGTGGACATTTGTTGTATGTGGGAGTCCTCTTGTCTTGTGGCTCCACATTGTAATTAACTTTTTCTTTTGACATATTTTCTTTGCTTGATCCACTTTTCTTTGGGATCCATTTTAATTTCATTTGTCCACTTGTCTTTTTGTCTGATTCAATGGCCTTTGACATTTATTTTTGACTTTGTAAGACTTTTGTTTTTGTTAGTTCCAAAGGGAAGATTTAAGATGTTGAGAATGATGGTTTATGGTGTGGGTGGACAGGGTGTTGGCCGCAGTCTTATGACAAGGATTTCTCATGGACTCTATTTTGACATTTGTATCTGACATGGTTTCCCCTAGTATCGAGGAGGTTCCACTAACATTAATTGATTTTCTAATTGAAGAATAGCCAAGACCTTGATGTCTATAATTTTTCCTGAAGTTGTATTGGTTCTCAAATGCCTTGCTCATGTATGCCTAGTCCTTTTCCTTGATATTGCATGCTTTGATAGATTCTGTTTGTGATGGGGTATTTATTGTTTTGAAAGCAAGATGCTAACCCATCATGATGTATATGGACACTATTACTTGGAATACTTTCATCTGCAAGGAAGCCTGCTCTGACAAAGATAGATGACCCTAGTTGATAAAGTGTCTTAGCTTCATTGTCATGTTGGACATATTTCTGACTGATATCTTTGGTCTGATCTTGTGACATGTCAGGTTTAGATGATTCTATTGGTGTTTCCAAGTCGATGCCGAAACTATCATTATGGTCAGTGTCATAGAGTCCAGTAAATTTAGCTCTAGCTCAATCATTTGAAAATATGTCCATAGTGGAAGACTCTTGTTTTGGTGGAATATCTTTTATGTGTCCCATGGAGGCAAGTGTCTCATTCTAGCAAGTGTCGCTAGTTGGGGTCTGAATAGGGTCATTGCCAAATGTTTGGTCATGAATGGCGTAAAGGTCAAAGAGTGGATCATTTTGGACTTCTTGGTTAATGGTAGGGTCTTGGTCAAAGATGGGGTTGTCATGGATGATATAATTGGAAATAGAATCGTTGTCAAGGGTAGGTGTGTTTTGGATGTCATGATTGTCTTGAAGGACTTCTTGAATGGAATTTAAGATAGAGTCATGGGATGGGCTACCTTGTTCTTGACATGAGGGTGACATTATAAGGTCATGCTTTGGGCTTTCATTTTTACATGTATCCTCAAGTTTAGACAATGGGTTGTTCCTTTGAGTAATGACATAAATTTCATGACTAGATGTGGCTTGTGAGGGGGTGACTTGAAAAAGATTAATGAATGAAGGACTAGGATAGGATGTGGGGACTTGGACTAGACAAGAATGTAAAGGACTAGGATAGGACATGGGGACTTGGACTGGATTGGTGTGTGAAGGACTAGGATAGGACATGGAAACTTGGACTAGACTAGAATGTGAAGGACTTGGATAGGATCAATATGGTATGATGTGGGGACCTAACATGAGTTAGTAGATAGTTGATAGGGCATGTAGACTTGGACAAGATTGATAGGTGAAGGGCCATAATATGACATGGAGGTTTGGAATGGACTAGTGGACAGTTGGCTTCCCTTTTCAAGATTAGGATAAGGGTGATAAGTGGACATTTGTTGTGAATTAATGGCAGGATTTATGTTAAGTGACTGTTGATGGTGAGGGTAAATGGATGGAGGACTTGGACTGATGGGTCATTGGTACTAAAGTCTAAGGCTTGTTGGTATTGACCTCTACAGAGTAACTGGTATTCAACTTTACTAGCAAGCCTATCAATATTGTGTTGAAGGGAAGACAAGGTGGTGGAAGTCATGATGTTAAATACAAAGTGATAATGACGCTTGTCTAAGGGAAATGACTAATTTAAGATGACGAGGTTGTCAAAGTGAAAGTGTCAAATGAGGACTAAGACAATAATGTTGACGAAGGACTAAAATGATTAATGCAAAGTCTAGGTTCAAAATGAGGACTAAGATGAACAATGCAAAGTCTAAGTTCAAAATGAGGACTAAGATGAACAATGCAAAGTCTAAGTTCAAAATGAGGACTAAAATGGACAATATTTGGAGAAAGGTTTTCCTAACCACTCTAAGCTTGACTTATGTCTCAATTTTGGTTACCCAAGGACTTGTTGAAAATGACAAAGTGACAAGGTCAAGATGACTAGTGAGTTTTTCTAACTAGATTGTTGAGTTGGAAACTCTCACAAAAGGGGAAATGGCTAATAAAAAGAGAGGATGATTAAGTCCAAGATAACCTAGTTTCTAAAACAATGATGTTGCAAGTTCTGTTGAGATTAACCTAATCCAAAGTATGCAAGGATGAAAACCTAGGGTCAAGCTAATGCCTAATGTATGCAACTGACATTTGAAAGATTAAGCCTATCATCAAGAATATGAACTAATGGTCAAATGATAAAAAAAATTTGAGAAATTTCAAGGTTGGTTTGTGATGGAATCCTCTTGGAAACAATGTCTGACAAGAGATTGATAGAGTTTAGACTCAGTTTGGACTTGGTATTAAGATTTTATTTCTGTCAGGCAAATGCATCGTTTGAGACCTTAGATGTGTCAGAGTATTTGAAATGCATTTTAGTTTAAGCGAATGCGGCTCTGGAACTGACGAATGCGATAGGGTTTGAAAAATGCAGTTCTGTGAGACTCAGATGCGTCATGACGCAAGCAATTGCGGTGTTTTTGAGATCAAATGCGGTTTAACAGATCAAATGCATTGCAAAATTTGGCAAATGCGTTGAGACAGAGCTATTGTGTTTTGTCAAATGTGGTGCAAACTATTGAAAGGTCAATTTTTTATGTTTGTGGTCGAAAACCTGAATTGTTGAAATGTTGATGATTTGTTTCCTGATGTTTGGGTGTTGTTTGTTTTGTTTAAGTAACCAGCAAAAACTTGGCAAGCACGATGTTTTGGTGCATGTAAATGCACATGAGACAAGCATGATCCTAGTTGAGTCAACAGGTCAAGGGCTTGCATACCTGGATACAGTCTTCAACCCATAAATCCCTACTGGTGCCAAACAATCTTCCATAAGGCAGACAACTCTGTGCCTGGTACCGTGCCCCCTCGGTACGGCAACTTCATTACGCAACAATCAAACTCCCGGGACTCAAATCAAACCGCCATCCTCGCACCGGGCGACCAACAGCGAGCGTCTCCACGACAATGCACTCGCACTATACCAAGCAAACCGCTTAAGGGCATTCTATATCTGTGGGCATGATCCATGGCTTGAGAGTCCCCTTGATCCATCTCGTCAAAACCATGTTGGACTTGGGCTTTCCCCAAGAATCCACTTTTATATACTGGCTGGAAGTCCCTCAGGTTTAGGGTGCTACCGGTCTGAGTTGTCCTAGGGTGAGTACTTTTTACCACCAGAATAGGCCCAAGTTCTAGAGTCAGTAACCATTTCTCTTACACCTAGGATCATCTGAAAGCGCAAGGGGAGAGGATACTTCGATTACCAAGTCTTAAGGGTGTATAATAGATAAAATGGGTCTAGTTTTCTGATCACCAAGTTTTCACAAGGTAAGAGCATAATCACCTACCATTTGTTCAAACACAATCAAACACTTGCAAACAAAGTTCATTTTAGAGCACCAAAGGAAATGTTCCTAAATTAAAAATTGCTAACAGGTGGTTTGAGAGATAAATCTTCGACACACGTAGCTGCAAAAATACAAGTTAGTAGTTTCATAAATGTCATGGACCAATGAGAAAGCTACAAAAAAACTAAGTTAGGACAAGAGATTAAAAACTAAACTAAAACTTAAAAGTTAGAAAATAACTAAATTAGAAAAAATGAAGAGACTAAACTAAACTAATAAAAGGAAATAAAAAAAAACTAAAAACTAAGAGCTCGATTTTTTTTTGTTGCTCCAAAAGAAACATTTTTTGGGAGCCCCACTCCAAAGCCACACGCTACAAACAGAAGATTAGTGAACAAAAAAAAACACCAATGAAAACAACAAACTAAAATAGTGATAACTTTCTCAAAAATAAACAAAATTTTAAATTGTAGATATCTATGGAAAGCTAAGACATAGATCTTCAAAACCCGGAAATTTTTTTGCAAAATCCTACAAGACAAAAGCGCTATAAATAAAAGAAAATTCGGGTCTTAACAACTAAATCTTAAAAAACTGTGATCACTAAAATAGCCATAACTTTCTCAAATCTTAATGAAATTTTTAAACCGTTTGAAATTCCAGAAAGCTGAGAATGAGGCCTACAAAACCTAGATAATAATTTTAAATGATTTTATGTGCCCATTTTTGTGCTGAAAAGATGATGGGATTTCATATGAATTTTGGTCAGAACCTACAAACAATGAAAATAAACAAGAACACACAAATTCTCTACAAAATTACGGTTCACCAATGTATCTAAGGGTTAATTTTCCTAAGGTTAGATTATCAAATCAATAAAGCATATAAACCCAAAGAAAACTATCAAGCACAATGGAAACTAAATAAAACGATTATACCTGTCATTGAAGCTTCCTTGATTTACCTTCATAGCACCTTCTAACTTGTTGATTGTTGTGTTTCCCTCAGATCAAATGTATGAGCAACGACTATGACGAAGTCCTAAACAAGCTTTGAAGGATTTTAAACATATGTCTATGCCTATGAGAAAATGACTAAAATGCCTATGTCAAGAAATGTCTAAAACTTGATGAAATCACAATACAAAAATAAAAATTCTGCAATATCTGAGAATGAGCGTAAGTATGACTAGTCCAAAATGTGAGCAAAATCGACATTTTATTGAAAATGCAATTTTGGACGGACAAACGAGATCAAATTTTTGATAGAAACCTAAAATCAAAGGACAAGATTTAATGTGATAATCCCTAATTAGGGTTAGGGAAGAATCATTAAATGAGTGGTCGAGATGTCATATGAGAAGATCGAATCGATGGTCGAGAATAAATGAGATAATTAGTCAGAAGAATAAAGATTTTTGAAAATCAAGAAGATAGACTGTCTGATTTGTGAGATTCAAAAAATCAATAAGATAAGAGTTGAACTAAAAAGTAGATCTGAAAAATCAGGAATCAAATAAAAGTTATTTGATTTTTTGAAGGAAAAAGATTATTTTGAATTAAAAACAAATTTAACTCAAAAAGGAGGAAAAATCATGTGACAGTAAATAATTAAAATCTTTAATCATTTACTAAAAATCGGGAAAATTAGAAAGTGGGATAATTTAAATAAATGATTTTATTTAAATTAGAAAAAGCCAAGAGATAGGGAGTGGACAATTTTAAATAAATATCTTTATTTAAAATCGGAAAAAGCGATGGTGGACGATAATTAAATAAATTAAAGAATTTATTTAATTATAAGAGGTCATGAGATATTAATGACACATTAAATAAATAAAACTTATTTATTTAAATAATCAAGAGGAAATAATGGACAAGGATAATTAAATAAATTAAGAAATTTATTTAATTATGAGACATTAGATAATTAGTGACACTTTTAAATAAGTAAATAAAATTTATTTATTTAAATAATCAAGAGGAATAAAAGACATGAATTAATTAAATAATAATGAATTATTTAATTAATAGTTGAATTTGGACTATAGAAGAAATATGATAAGACATAAAAATATGGTTTACGAGTCTAGGCCATTTTTATAAAAGTCTACAAATCCAACATCCTTATTTTGATGATCTTGAAAATATAAATTATGATTTTAAGTCATTATAAAAGTGTATGAAACTTGGGTGAGGGAATTTTAAGTTAATCTATTTGAAGTTAACCTTTATCGTAAGCACCTATGATGTAGACATAATAAGAGCATCTCAAATTTCAAGTTATTCTATTCATGTGAGAGGTGTTGTGTGCAATAGGTATCTTGAAACTCCCAATGAAAATGTATGACAATGAGTGACTAAGTTGAGAGACTAGAATGCCTATCCTCAATGGAAGCATCAATATTTATGCGTTGTTGCTCTTGAGTTGGAACCAAATGGTGTGGATTTGTTGTTTGTAATTGCCTTCCATCTATTTTCATTTCATTTCCATTTTGGATGCTATTTCTTTTTCTTATTTTACTTTGAGTATTTGTAAGTAAATTACTAAAAATTGATTGGTCTCTCATCCTAGAAAATGTTGATTTATGAGCCATCGAAGAGAATCTCAACCAAAAAGGCAATGCAACATCCTTATTTTGATGATCTTGATAAATCTCAATTTTGATTTGAAGCGATTATAAAAGAGCGTGTGAAGCTTAGCAAGGGAATCTCAAGTTATTCATTTGAAGTTAGCCTCATCATGAGCACCTATGATGTATACATTATACAAGAATCTTGAATGTATGAGTGACATTGTAAAATATCTATGAGAATGGAGTACCTAAGGCATTGTGCCTATGGTGCAGGGCACCCAAGCCTTCATTTTGTAAAAGGGGTTTAGTATGTAGTGTTTTTATGTTTAAGGTCATGTTTTTTTTTTGAAATAAGGTCTTTAAGACCATGATGCAATGTTTTGGGTTGGTTTTGGTTAGGAGTCATTTTGAGTCAATTTGGTAAAGTTACAAAAATTGTAAAAAGTTGCATAACAACTTTTGCATTTTTTATGTAAAAGGGAAGTTGAATAGTTAGGATGTTAAAAGTTAGTTGTAGTTAGTTGGATATGGTTGGAAAAGGTTAAATATTATTTTTAATGGTCAAAAAAGGGGTTTTATGTACATTTGGAGGATTGAATAACAAAGATTCACTATTTTCTACGTTTTCTTACATTGAATTTCACTGCTACAACTTTTACATTTTGGTACGGCCTAGATAAGATCATTTGTGCATTGGAATTGATGGAGGAGTGAACTAAATTTCATTTACATATTGTATCATTTGATTTCATCAAGTTTTGAGTGAGTTATAGTGTTTTGATACCCTACCCTGCATCAATATAACTAGCATAAAGTCTAGCTTATTATAAAAAATTCATTTAAATTAAAACAAATCAACCTAATGGTTATATATCAATAGCAATAATATAGCATACACTCTATTAAAATAAACACTTTTAATGAGATTTACTCAAATATTGAAATACCATTATTGCCCTCAAAACAGGCCCTTAAGTGGCAATTTTAAAAAATAAGAGTTAGGTAACTTGGACATAAAAATTTGAATAATTTATCTATATTATTTCAAATATATGTAAGCAGAATATAACTGTGAGTAAATTAAATGCGCTTCTAAACTACTAGATTTTATTTTTTTAAATCTATTTGGTTAAAATTTGAAATTTCAATGTAGTAGCACTTAAATTTCTCGTGAAAATTAAGTAGGTGTCTATCCGACCACCCTCAACCAATAAATAAAATAATAATATTTTTTATAATATTTTAGATATAAGTAGATTTGACTCATGTCCCTGATGATGCATATTTTTTATAATTTTTCCAAATAAATAATTAATTATGAATTTTTACCACATCTTTAAAAATATAAAACTGTGATGTCTTTACCACCTTTAACTTAGTCAAACTTCATGAAATTCAATTTTTCATTTTTAATCCTATAGTATATGAAGCATAAAATGTGATGCATGTTTGGGTTCAAAATGTGATACCGGGTTGAAAGCTATAGATGCTTTCAATCAGCCTATCAATCGCAAAGACTTTAACGCACCAAATAGAAAAATGAATAATAATTACTTATTAAATTCAAAGTAAAACATAATTTATATTGGTGGAAAGTTGAGGATATCCTTTAAAAATTATTTTTGTTTCATCAATTTTGGGTAAAAAAAAAGTTTTCAGTGGCATACCCATCATATTGCCACTTTTGCGGTCCATCATGATCCTGCACATACCTGTAATCCCTTAATAGTCCAAATTACAAAAGGGAAATAATATTTGACGAATTTTTACCCAAATACCATGTGAGTTATGAGAATTCTATCTGAGTCATCAA
>VDFB02123979.1:0-46669 GCA_007258455.2 Sequoia sempervirens | reverse complement strand
AAAATGGACTTTGGTTTTGTGGATGTAGCCCAAAGTTGGGTGAACCACGTTAATATTTGTGTTGTCTTCTCGCAGCAATTAATTTTCTGTGCATTTAAATTCCTCTATTTATTCATTTAAAGTGCATATAATTAATAGTAATCTGCTTGCAATCTCTAACACTTGGACGCCCAGCCTTGTTCTATCATTTACAAGTGGTTTGGGATGATTCTACTGAGTATCAAAGAAGTTATGCTCATTTGATGATTGCTGGTTGGGGTTTTAAGCTGCTTGTTTGTGCATATCAAACTATTGTCTAGTGTATCACACCTGTTGCAGCAACTTGTCCAGTGTATCTGGAAGATGTCTATTTCATAGCTTGTTTTTAGTAATGCAAGATCCCCTTTCACTATATGCTCTCACCTTGCCCACATCAGGATTTGGGTGATCAAAAAGTGGAGGGTTTCTTATTCCGTTGATTATTATTGCATTTTGGCTAACACTAACGGGTGAAGCCTTTGGAAAAAATTGGGGTGGTTATTACATTGAGGATGCAGTGGATTCTTTGAGGAGCACTCAGAGGGCTCTTCAAGAATCGAAAGAGCATGAGGATAAGCTTTGTTGGAAGATGACACAGAATGGAGTCATCGAGGAAGGACTTTAAGGGTCCTATGATGAAGACATGAAGTTAGAATAGACATATATACACAAAGATTCAGTCTACAGCCATGGGACAGAAGTCATAGCACATGATACACTTGATTTTCTGTTGGAAGCATCCCTTGGACCTGCGCTAATGAATGAGCACCCATTCATGGGAGAAGAAGAGGTAAGGACTGATTTTCTGATGTGTAACAGCAGTCCCCTACCTTCACAATATCATGACAGCAGCCAAAGGGATAGAGGTCCAATTCAGATTGGAGGCAAGCGATTTTCAGTTAGAACCACTTTTTGGAACGAAACTTGTAGAACATGAAGACAAGGAAGAGGACACAATTGAAGAGCTAGAGGATGGCATGATAAGATTTGACAGCAGGTCTGACTTTCTGATTCATGACATTTGTTCTATTCCTTCATTCATAACAGCCACTTCACATAAAGAGAATAAGGGTGAAGAATCTTCCAAGATTAGCACTTGTGAATTGGGTATGGAGCATAAGGAAGATAGGGAAGATTCAAACCACAAGAAGTCTGAATTTGTTCACCCTACTTTAGAGGATGTCAAAAGAACTCAAGTCTTGTGTGATGGTTGGGTACAAAGAGCAAAGGATGCTAAGATGTTGGCTGCCCAAGCTAGACAGCACTTGCAAGAGGTCAAGGAATGTTGTAACCAGCTAGATCAAGCAAAGAGGAAAAGGGAGTCACACCTTGGATCTCTATTTTTGCCAAGGGAAGAATACATGATGGTGGGGCAAGCAAAGGAGAAGTCCCTTGAGGAGAGTAAGCAAGAAAGGGATGCTGATTTGAATAAAGACACTATGGAAAGGTATGATAGTTGTTCTGCTTCTCTAATTTGGAACAGCAGTCCTTCACTTTTGTATAATCAAATGATGGTAGCCCTTACACATGAGAATGAGAGTGGGAAGGCTTCCCCTACCGTTGGCACTCCATTGGGAGTCAAACATGAAGATTTTATGGATTTTCCAAGGCACAAGATGTCCGATTTGATGTTCCCTGGCATGAAGGAGGCAAAGAAGATTCGAAGCATGTGGCACGAGGAATGAGCCTTGTATGGTGGCTAAGCAAGTGGAGAAATCAGGTTTGAGGTATGATTCAAAATTCCCTAAGTATTAACATAGCTTGCTTCATGAGGGTGTAGTGTCACCTCTTTTCGAGAGCCATTTGAAGGCTCACAACATACACTTGGACGGAATGATGGAGCACACACTTAGTGGATCAGCCACTAGTATTATGCCTTTATATGTAGATGGAGATATGGGTGATATAGATTTGGTTTGGTCTTCGATCTTTCATGGAGCACTTGAAGAGTTTGCTTGTGATGAGTCTCATCATGTTGATGACTCCTTGGTAGAGTATGTGGCTGCTCTATTCTAGAGATTTGTGATGCATGCCATGGAGACTCTTGCATTTGTTGGGCATACTTTGGAGGTGAAGCTGAACTACACAACCTATGGAGGTATTGCTATAATGTTTGGTTTTGAGTTGCTAATGCTTGTGTTCCAGCTGAACTATGTCTTACGAATTGGAAGAAAGCATGAAGATATTGGCGTTCCTGCCCTATTTCATGAGGATCTACTCCATAGTTTGCTAGGAGATGGCTGTTCTACTTCATTTCACATGGAAATCCTACAAGTCTATGCCTAGTGTTGGCGTTTAAATTCACACCTGTGTAATGTGAATTTGAAACAAACAGCTATGCATAGTAAAACTGCTCTTCAAATTAGGAGGGGAAGCTCCCTCTTGCTGATGGTGTTGAAAGAAAGTAAACTAAAAACTAAGTTGCCTATCTTTTTGGATCAGCTAGAGCACAAGGTTTATTAAACACAAACACCGTAGCTAAGATTTTCTGATTTAATAACTTCAACTATGACTAACTTAAGCTAAAGACGTTTCTAACTTCTCAAGTAATACACAGAGCAAGAGAAACTAGAAATGAACAAGGTTGATTTCTGACAAAGTGCTTCAATAAACTCTTTCTCAACAAACATCTACACACTTCAATGTAAGCTGAAATTAAGATCATAAAAGCATTACACAAATAACAAAAATCTAAGACGTTATACCAAGGCAAAGGAGGCTCATGATTTTATTTCTCAAACTTCTGGAACAAAAATAACTAAACACATGCCTGGAACAAGAGCTTGCAGCTAAAGAGGCTTGCAAAACTTGCTCTTACACAATAGGAACAACAATTACAATAACTTCTTGTTGGCTAAAAGAGACTCAACAATTTGCTATCATAAAACAATTGAACAACACTTGAATAACAAATAGAAGGCACAAAAGGCTCAGTGTTTTGTTATCACTAGCATGGTTAAAGAAAACTAATGAGCAAAGGCTCTTATTTATAGGCAAGCAGAGGAGTAGGGAACCCTAAAATCTCCTTGCTTTCACAATCTAAGGCTTGCTCAGCAAGCAAGCTTTATTTCTAAATTTAGAAAGAAGATAACATCTAACACTTAAGAAAGTAGAAAAAGAAAGGACTGCCAACTATTACAATTTATCTTCTTTCTCTTCTTCAAAGAATGGACAAGAATTGCTCCAAGAATAGAAAGAAAGTGGAAAGAAAGCTTCTAGATGAAAGTTTGCTTTAAATCTCAATGACATCTGCTAAAAAGCAGGAAACTGTGTCCCAGTTCGATGCATCTATCCCATCAATAGCAAAGTTGCGTTTTTCCAAGATATCCTCTCCATCTGCAATTGATCTTAGGAAGTCTTTGACCTCATTGGCCGCTTTTTCAAATTTTGCTGACATCATGGCGAGGTGACTCATTCTCCCGCCAACTGTATTGCTACTATCACAACTGCGAACAACACTCTGAAATTGTGTTTGCACTTCATCAAGCCCGACGTATGAACTATCTTCAAGACTATACCAAGAAGGAATCTCCATGATGAACTCATTGATGAAAACAAGAGCTTCGATCACCCTTTGTCTGTAGGCCATAAACTCCTCGGATATCCTCTCGTAGGTTTTAACCTTGAAGACATGACACTCTCTCCAAGCAAGAATCTGTCTCTTATGTTCTTTTGAAACTGCTGAACCATAGGCTGTATCTAAATCAGCAATGATGATTTCATGCCTTGGTTTTACTTCAGCCACTGTTTGTTCAAACCCTTGAATACCTTGACGCAGCTCACGAGCGTTGTCTCTCAACTGAAACATCTGTGCCAAGATCTCCTTTCCTTTGACAATGAAACTCTTGATCCACTCTTGAGTTTCCTTCCCACAAATAACCAACAGTCTCAATTGATGATGATCAACTAGTGTCTCTAAAACCTGGGGCAGCAGCTGAGTCGCCTGTGATGAACCTCGAATAAGGTTAGAAATATAAAGCCTGAGCTGCTGTATTTCAGCCTTGAGGGCTGCTTTATCTTCCCCATCCTTGATCACTCTTTCGTGAAGGCTCTCAGACACAACTCTGAATAGACTAGCATCTGCATGTTTGGTATTTTTACCAAGGTTAGCCTTAACCATTTCGAAGTCGTCCATATCAACTTCATCTTTGTTCTTGTTCTCTGGGGGTAATGCAATCTCCATGACTATCTCACCATCAAGATTCCTATCGAAGTGAACTTGTTTCTTTGCTTTCTTCTTAGGAGGTTCCTAATAGATGTTATCAAGGTCGTCAAAATTCACCTAATATGAAGGGCTTCTTCTCACCCTTCCCAAGGAGCTCTCAAGCCAAGACACGATAGTATCTTTACTAACTTCCTTGGGAGGTACAATTGCAATTTCTTCATCATCTTCAATATCTAGGTCAATATGGATTGGTGGAGACCCTGTCATTGGTATAGAATCATGTGCTAAGGGTGCTTCTTCTATCTCCTTCTGAGGTATAGGCTCTTCTGGAGGAGCTTTTGTTTCAACTGTTGGCTGCTCCTGTATAACTATGCCTAAGAATTCTAACCTTCTTCTTACATTTTTGGTCGACCTGCTGCCCTTCACACCATCTTGAGACTGATTCATGCCTTTCCCTTTTGATTGTGCTTTGGAAGAAGAGGGAAGTGTTCTTGGCGGCTCTGCTGCTAGTATGGACTTCTTCCTTTTGAGAACTAGGAAGACCTTGCTATGATCGAGAACTTGCCTCATCCTTTCTTTGATTGAGAAGGATTCTTTATTAGCCCAATTGAGCTAAGGAAGGGGCTGATTGTTTGCCTACGGAATGTAATTCAAGTACTACGTACTACTGGCAAATTAGTCATGTGCAGGATATATAGCAGAACAGTAAACTAGAAAGATATCATGTTTGAACACCAGAAGCTTTATTCATTAACAGAAATATCATGTACAATCACAAAGTATCAACAGTGCTTATCAGTGTCACCATCGGCACATAACTATCTCCCGACTACCACAACAAACTACATATAACGTTTGGCGGTGGTTAGATAACCAACCGACACGACGTTTCATAACAACATTAATATTAACATTAATCTGGACATGATTACCCGAAAGTAAATGACATGTATTATTCCAACTAACTATAGTTTTATTAGCAATTGGCCGACTACGACCAAGGCCGACTACAACCAACAACAAAGTAAAGATATACTACTAACATCATCCCCCCCTACAAAGAAGTCGTCTTCCAGACAACAAAACAACACCAAGGAATGAATGTCATAACAAAATTAATGAGGGGGAAGTGAGGACGTCCCTCGATGTACAGATGATGCTGGCGTAGTGGAGGAATGCTCTGCCCGCAGTCGCCTCACTTCATCTGTGCGTGTGCGGAGCTAGCGATCAGCAAGTATCTCCCTCTCCCTGGCGGCCTTCACCATACAAGCTGCGTTCATCAACTGGTCTTTAGTTTTGGCTGCCTCTGCGCTCTTAGCTACCAGTTGATCTTCCAAGTCTTTCACTCTGCACCCCCATGCCTCCTCTTTCTGTTGCACCTCCTCTTCCAAGGTGAGCACCCGAGTCTCCTAAGCCTCCAACTGGACTCCCCTATCTTGAGGTAGTCGGGTCTGCTCTGTCAAATCTTTCTATATAGTAGTCATTTGGGCAACTGACTCCTCCTTCATCTTCTGTAAGAGTCTATATGCTTCCACCTTGCGGGATATTGCAACCTCAGTTGATAGCACCTAACATTTCATGAGGTAGAAGACATCTCGAAATGCAAGCTCAATATGGTAAAGACTCTCAAGAACCCCAGCATCTCGACCTGCTAGCCGTGGTGGTCTACCCCGCCATGCCTTCATCATCGCAGTGGTCTCCCCTGCTGGCCATCCTGCACTGAATACCCGAGTAAACTCGGCTTCACACCCCATCTGCACAAACCCTCGGATACGTTGGACCTCCTGTCCCACGAGTGGAGATCGGCCAATCTTAAGCTCTCGAGAAACCTGGCCTACTCGGATCATTAATATGCCCATATGCTCCAACTCCTCCACATAACGCTGCACTGTACCGACTGGATCCGATGGGTCTAGTTGAGACATTTCTACCACAAGTCCATCAGTGGAGTCACCCTCCTCGCCAAGGGCTGCAGCCTCTGGAAGTACATCCCTAGCTGTCTGCTCAGGCTCAGGTACTGCTATCCCTGGCGTCATCTCTGGCGGTACTTCAGGTTAGGCAAGCGTCTCCTCCACCAGTCGGGCTGTCTCGCTCTATTGGGTGTGGAGAACAGGGCCTGCTTCACCCATTAATCCCTCTGAAGGACTCCATATCGACTGCTCTAGCTGCTCGGCCACCTCGAGTGTGAGGCCCACTGATCCTAGCCAACTGTCAATTTGGGCTACCCCAGGTGCTCTTGGTGGTGTAGTAGGGGAAATAGCGGTCCTGTCTGTGACTGTACCCCATGTTCCTGTCGCCGGTGGTTCCCCAGGTGGTGCAACTCCAGATGTCGAACCTGGTGGGTCCCTATTCGCTGGCAGCTGCTCAGGTGTAGGAGCCTCAGCTAAAATCTCAACCGATGTTGTGGATGTTGTTGGCATAGTAGCGACTGATGCAGTGGCCACCCAGCGTGATGGCATTGTGGCGAGTGGCGCCCATCCTGGTGATGCGCCCGGTGATGAGGCTGCGACTCTCAATGTTCGCCCAACTCCAACTGGCGAAACGGGAAGAGTGAAAGTCACTGTCTGTTCCTTCCCTGTCGCTGGCGGTGCTGGAAGAGTGAACCCGGCTGGTTGCAATAATGGTACCTCCACCGCTGCTACTGTCTGCCCGTCAATAGCTATGGACACCTCCTCATCCCCTGGCGAACTAGACGCCGATACTGAAGAAGACAGAGCAGTAGGTTCCCCTTCCGACCCCTCAGCCTGCTCTGATGTCTCCTCAATCGATGTTTCCTCTGCCACTGATGCCTCTTTCCACTTCCTTTTCTTCCCCCCAGTAGTGGCTTCGCCAACCTGTTTAAGTTCCAACTCGGTCCAGTAGAACACCGTCGGCAATCCCGGGTCTAGGTGTGTGAGAGACTGCATTCGACCCCATCTGCTTTCCGGCACCTAGGTATGCACAGCATCAAGGAAAAGAGCAATGGCATTTTGTGTCATATAAAAAGCCTTGTGCCACTAGGCTAAGAATTCCCGG
Source organism: Sequoia sempervirens (assembly GCA_007258455.2). Taxonomy (NCBI): domain Eukaryota; kingdom Viridiplantae; phylum Streptophyta; class Pinopsida; order Cupressales; family Cupressaceae; genus Sequoia; species Sequoia sempervirens. The sequence continues at coordinate 39,471 of VDFB02123979.1, read as the reverse complement.
ATCCGTTCAGTGAGTAACCGTGCCCAGTTATATACTCGGCCAACACTCAGCCCTACCATGTAATCTACCATCCAGATGGCGATGTCAGACGCACGGCTAGCACCAATGAGTCGGCATTTCATCAAATCTAAGAGGCACTTCCATTCGGCGGTTGCTAGGTAATGTTTGCGGAGACCCCGATTGCCTGCATTCCATATAGTATCCTTTTCTTCGGCTGTTAAATCTTGGCGACACACCTGCTTGATCAAGATTTCCTCATGCTACCGTGTCATCTTCTTTGGCTTATTCACTCCTACCCCAGTGGTTGGAACGCCAAAAACTCGCTCAAAATCCTATGGCCAGAAAGAAACTGTAACTGTACAGCCTCTATAGTCGACCACCGATTTGTGACTGTGTCGGCAATAATTATCTACCATGGCCTTCAACCAAGGCTCGAACTCACGTGAATTAAAAAATGGTACCAGAATGGCTTTATCCACCCGAGCATGTTGTAGTGCAATCTTCAGAGCATGGTCATCAGCTGTGCTCCGCCACCACTGCTTGCACTCGTTGCCAGTTAAATTTTCCCAAGACATTGTCTCTGTGTCGGCATCCATTCTCTTTTTCTTGCCTGCCGAGGTTGCTTTCGGCTTTTGTTGCACAATCTTCTTGCCTTTGTCCATTGTATCGATTATGCGGTGATTCCAGTTGATTTTATTTCCTTCTAGGCAGTTGCCAAAATTGCCGAACTCTGCTAACTGCCAGTTGCCCAAACTGCTGAACTCCAATAACTGCCCTGAATGCCGTACAATTTGAAGCTTTTGAAGAAACCATACGTTATAAAATTTTTGACAAGAAGAGGGTCGTACGATGTGACAAACTTGAGAATTATGAAGCCGTACACTATGAAATTCTGGTGAATGAGGAAGCCGTACGACTTGAAAATCTTCTGAGTGAGAGAGCCGTACAATGCCAGGAACTTGAAAGTGACAAAGCCGTACGATGACAAAACCTTGTGCATTCCATATGATGCCGAATCCTTGAGAGTGTCGTACGGTGTCAGGGGCACGAAGGTGCCGTATGGCGTCAGAAGTCTGAGGATGTCGTATGTCTATAATCTCAGTGCACTCTTCAACTCGGCAAGTTTGCAAATTTTCTATGCTCTGGGAACTTTGCGAATACCGTACACATCCAATAATTCTTGCCTGTAGTTGCCGTACGATGTAGAACCTGGCACTAATTCCAACTTGTAATGGTTGTACGACCTCCAGTGACCAAAAGAATGAAGAATGAAGAGCTTGTGATTGCCGTACGATCTCTAATGACCAAAAGAATTGTCGTACAACCTCAAAAGACCAAAAGAACTGCCGTATGATCTCAAAAGACCAAAGGGATTGCCGTACGATCAGAGGAAACAAGTCGTGCCCAATGGATGAAGGAATCAACCCTTGCCGTACAACTTGAAAAGCTTTATTAGACCCTCGTACGGCCTTGAGGTACTTGAGATGCCGTACGAATTCCTTATCTGGCGATTTATGCTAAGTGTGAAATCTCTGATGCCGTACAACTTCCTTATCTGGCGAATTATGGTGAGCGTGAATTCTCTGATGCCGTACCTTCATCCTCCTGTACGTCACTGTCTTCCTACCAAGTGTTCTCAAAGGTCGCACTTCATCTTCCTTGTCTAAGATTCGGCTATTTTGCACTTTAGCTCTTTTAATACTTCGCCGATTTTTACTTCCTTCGACGACTTTCTTTCCTTGGCGAATGAGGGTCACAATTCGCACTTTAACCTTAATTTTAATTTTATGTTCTCTTTCCTTGGTCGGTTTTGCTTTTACTAGAAGTCCATTTCTTTTATTCTTAAAAACTTCATATAATATGTTTGTCTTTTTAATACTTTTATTTTTCCCACTGAACATTCTTTCTCTCTCTTTAATTCCTTTTAACTTGCAATCCATGTTTCTTTTATTTCCATTTTCTCTCTCCTTTCTACTGCATTTTCTTTGTTTTTCTCCATTCATTCTCCGATCCTCCATTTTTTTGTCTTTAAATTTTCTCTTCTATCTTTAATTTTTTCAATTTTTGTTTATTTTCTCTCTCCTCTCCTCTCTCTTCTTTTTCAAAAGTTCTTTTTATTCCCCGTACTCCTCTATCTGTTCTCACCTTTACCTCAGATGCATAGTACCATTTGCACATATGCGGGGGCCGCTTATAGCATTCTTCCTCACAACATGATCCTATATATTTTATATCAAACCATTTATCAAGCAATGGAGCAGGACCAGTACCTTTGAAACTTCCATCGATATATCGCCCGCTGTAACGTTGATACCACGTAACCTCTTCACCTTGAACAGTTGGTGGCTCGGCTACATTAGGTATTATTTTCCAAAGCCCATCTCGTGTCACAAACCTCGGCACCTTCCTCCATTCTTGTCTCGAGTGCTTAATTACATCTTCAGTGTACCCGTCTACACTTGAAATGAACATATCTTCTATCATCATTACAGTCTTTAAACATGGAGCTGTTCATTCAAAATAGGCTTCCCACTGCTCATCGTTCCAATCATTTGCTTCATCATCAGCAATCTCAAGTTGACCCAGACTTCTTTCATGGATGAATTGTTCTTCTTTCTCTTTCTGTGCCTCGGTGTCTAATTCTTTCGCCAGGTATCCTCGCCTGAGGCCTTCATACGGGGCTATGAAACACCAATGTCCACCCATTCTCCGCCATAATGCTGGCGTCTCGAATACTGCATTGGTCAGATGCTTGTGCACCCGGGGTATAGCGATGCCTTCTACCCTTTTCTGCACCAGTCTCTCTTCAGCGATTTGATCTACACCCGACTCCATCCAAACTCCTTCGGCTACATAGCCGGGGCCTCCTGGTCCCCAGTCATATTCTGGCGAATCCTCTGCTTGCACATCCCAATCTTCTTTAGTACCATAACCCAACATATTGATGGCAATGGCGTTCTCTTTCCTTTCCTGATACTGCTTCAATTTAGAACCATTGATTACTTCTAGTATGGGTAACCCGTCTAAATTCTCAAGTTTTATAGAGCCATTGTCATAGACTTCTCGAATTCGAAACAGTCCTAACCAATGGACTTTGAACTTCCCAGGCCTAATCTCATTGTGTAATGTCCCCTTCTCGAGCATGACTTCTTCTGATTGACCGTTAGCCTATTCTGGAGACTCGTTGGCTTCTCGGTGGTGAAATTAGGGTTTCTTGGTTGGTGGTTTCTTGTGCTCACGGATTGGCATTTGAATTGCGGATTCCTTCTGGGTTTTTCGTGAGCTTTTCGATGATGTGTTCGTTTTGGCATTCTGAGCACTTTCACGAATTTACTATTTTTAGTAAATTCTATTTCTGGCAGTGGTCCTGTTGGTTTCGGCTCGATTGACCTTCTACTTCAGTATGTTCAGTTGGATTTGCTCAATGTTGGCTTTGGGGCTCGTTTGGAGAGATAAGTTGAATTATTTTTAATAAAGGCATGTTTAATGTTATATTTTGCTGTTGACCCCCCCCTTAGCCTAGTGTTGGAACTTAAGTTGTTTTTAAAAGGTGGCTTTTGAAGGGGTGGCGCCCCATGAGGTTATTTTATATTTTCTAATGTTCAAAAATCAATGTTGGAGAAAAGGACGCCCATCTTGGAGTTTATTGTAATTTAAAAATTCAAATTTGCTTAAGGCAAAAAGGACGCCACTTTTGGAGGGAAAAGGAGTTACTCAAAATTTGAAATGCTGGGTTTCTAGAAGCTTCTAGACAGTCATCTCAAGTCTTTAAAAGGAGGTCTTGGTCTTCAGTTTCATCATCCAACTTCTTGAGTAAAGTTATGCTGCCGAAATGGTGAGAGGATTGCTTAGAGGAATGAATGCCTCCTAGCTTGGCTCAACTTCGTGCTTGTGAGACAGCACCTAGTGGAGATATTTCTTGCATTGAGTGCATTTTGTAGTGAGGTATGCTTTGTTGAGAGTTAATTGCATTGGTAGTTCAGTTGTTTGCACTTTTATGTCATTTTCAGAGGTGGCTGAGTTCATAGCTAAATTGTCATTTTCACTCATATTTCAAAAATACAAAAAGATTGCATTCTGGGTATTTCATATTTGCATTTGTCTAGGGAAGGCGCCAACATTTGTGAAGTTTCATAATTTTTAATCAAGTGCTGATTTTTATATGAGAAAATCGCCCTTCTCTTGGGGTCGTACTTTTGTACTTGCATTGGAATTTGAGAAAAAAATAAAATACAGCAGTTTGGGTTGGTTTCTTGGGTCTTACTTGGGCGCCCTGGTTAGAGGAAGCTGTTGCATTTTGTTTGGGGTCATTTGGTTGAGTATTTAGGGAGCTGTGATCATTTCAATAAGAACTCTGTGTTGCTGGTTAACAGTTTCAGACCTTGTTACAGTCATATCAGTTTGAACTTAGGGTGGTTTTTAGAGTTGAGTGAGTGTTAGACAGCCTTGGAGATCATTGGGGAAGACATAATTAGCATTGTTCTAATTAAAGACTTCTAAATTTCTGTTATTGCAAGCATTCTTCACATATTGTAAGCTGAACAGTAGTACTGTCAGCATTTTAATATTCTTGCAATTTCCATGTTTGTAACTGCCCACTGAATAAGTGGAAGAGGCTGGCTTGCCGCCTATTACCTTAATTTGCATTGTGTATTTACAAGTCTCCACCATATGGTCGCCTCTTATCCATCATGGATTGAGTAGCACATGCTTGGTGTTGAGCTTTTCCAGTATTGCAATTAGATAGGGATCCTCTGACCGAATGCTTGTCGCTTGCCGGCGCATCTCTTGGTTAGAGTTCCTTTTCGGCATTTTTCCTTTGAGATCCTCTGACCAATGCTCACACCTTGCCCGCATCAGGATCCTGGTGTACATTCTGGTTAGAGTTACTTTCAGCATCGTTTGGGTTTTCAAACTAACCTTAACGGGTGCTTGATTCATTGTAATTTGCTATTGAAAAATTGAAAAAAAATTGGCCCGGTATATTTCAGTGGTATCAGAGCCACGCATCCTGCCATCCTTTGAAAATCAGCATTCTATGGGTGACAGAGAACAGAGGTACTTGGCAAGGGTATACAAGAGGGATACAGTTCAGACAGAGTTGTATCAAGCTCCAGAAGGTCAGACAGCATCAGAGGTTTTGAGGGCTCATTGGGAGCCTTCTCAGGAGACAGAAATGGGGGATAGTGAAAGGACTTCAGGGGGTAATGAGAGGATTTTTGGCAATAGAGGTGACAGTGGGAAAGGTATAGACAATTCGGCCAATCTATGTCAAGGGCTTGATAAGAAGATGGATGCTTTGTTGGATATGTTTTCTCTCATGTTGGGGAGATTGGGTCAGAATACTCCGCAAAACAATACAGTGCATGCCGGTGAGCATAGTGCTTCCAACCAGCATAGTGGTCATGTTGTCCAACCTTCAGTGAGCAACACATACATTTTTGCTAGACCATTCAAACCCACGTTTTTGGCACCAGCAAACCCACATCCTGATCCAGAAGAAAATGCTTCATCTTTGGAGAGGCTGAGGATAGGCCGTACGGAATATGACATCCTTCCTGATGAAGTCAAGCTTGACATGTCCTTCAATGATTACATGGAGTATAGAAGGAAGGATAGAGGCCAAGGGAGAAATTATGACCAAAGAAGAACTCCAGCACAAGGAGACTTGCATCAAGCTATCAACAAGGTTACGCTTCCCCACTTTGATGGAAGTGATAGTAGTTCTGCTCGAGCTTGGATACAGAAGCTAGACAACTATTTGGCTCTTAGACCAATGGCTGAAGAAGAAGCGATTCAAGTTCGCTACGCTACACCTAGATGGGGTGGCGCATGAGTGGTGGTACCATGGCCTAGTCACCTTAGGTCATGGGTCTATCACTACCTACGATGAGTTCACCAATAGACTCATTGAGAGGTTCGAGAAGAAGGACCCAGAAGTGCATTTTAGGGAGTTGGCACAGTTGAGGCAGTATGGCACTGTTGATGCCTACATAGCTGAGTTTCAAAGACTTTCAGTTATGGTCACTGGAATCACGGAGAGAAGATTAGTGATCCTATTCAGCGAAGGATTGATGGAGCCACTCAAGGGTTGGATCAAAGCTTTTGATCCACCTTCCTTACAAGAAGCAATGAAGAAAGCTAGAAACATGGAGTGGGCTGCTCCCAAAGCAAAGTTCCATTCCAAACCATCATTTCACAAGGGGGATAGAGGGAAAAAGTTTCATCAAAAGCCTCACCATAAGGAGTTTAAACCGCAGAAACCTCATGGCACAAGATTGGATCCAGAGACTATCAATGAACTCCGAAGAAAGGGGTTATGTTTCCGTTGTTGGGAAAAATGGTCCCAAGATCCAAGATCATGTGTGCCCAAAGGGTGCTAAAATCCATCAAATTGAGTTCTATACAGCTGAAGAAAGCAATTCTGATTTTTCTGATCAGCAAGCTGATTTTGAGGACAGCGATGAAGAAAAAACTCCAGAAGAGTCTGAAAGTGAAAAAGAAAGTGGTGGTACATTGGCTCAACTTTCGAGCTTCCAAAAGAATGAGTCTTTCAAAGTTCGTGGGATGATCAAAGGGCAGCGTATTGTTGCTTTAATTGACACTGGAGCAACACATAACTTCATAGACGAAGTTGTGGTGGCAAAGAAAGGGTTGCAAACAGAAGATTTTGAAGGTTTCAGAGTTATGGTTGCTGATGGGTTTCACATCTCATGCACCAAGAGGATTCCCAACATGTCAATGCAATTGGGCAATTACGAAGTCAAGGATGACTTCTATGTGGTTAATATTGGAGATACGGATGTTGTCCTTGGCATTCAGTGGCTGCGATCTCTTGGAGAGATCTCTTTAAATCTGCAAACCATGGAACTCAAATTTCAATCCGATGGAAAGAAGGTGGTGTTGAGAGGAATGTCAAATGGTGGCCCTCGGATTGTGTCATTCAAGAGAATGGCAAGGTTGATTCGTCATGACCAAGTGGAGTGGGCTGCGGAGTGCATGATTCTTCCAGCTAGTCCGGTTGAGAGAAAGAGAGATTACCCTCCAGATATTCAGTCTTTACTCACCAAAAAGAGTAAAGTGTTTGCCGATTTACCTCCTGGACCACCTCCTGATAGAGGTTCAGAACATGTCATAGAGCTCAAGGAAGGAGCTAAGCCTGTAATCACAACTCCATATCGGTACCCCAAAAAGCAAAAGGATGATATTGAAAAGAACATTAGGGAGCTCTTGGAGATGGGCTTCATTCGTCCAAGTAAGAGCCCCTTTGCCTCAGCAGTTGTTCTAGTAAAGAAGGACGGTACCGTTCGTATGTGTGTTGATTATCGTGCTTTGAATCAAAGCACCATCAAAAATCGGTATCCAATTCCAAGAATAGATGAGCTCATTGATGAGCTACATGGAGCTAAGTTCTTTTCGAAGATAGACTTGAGGTCAGGCTACTATCAGATTCGAATGAGAGGATCTGATGTGGAGAAGATAGCCTTCAGGTGTCATTACGGTCACTTTGAGTTCTTAGTCATGCCATTTGGGTTGACTAATGCTCCTGCCACCTTCCAATTCTGCATGAACAGAGTCTTCCAGAAGCAGTTGAGAAAGTTTGTGCTGATATTTTTTGATGACATCTTAATTTACAGCAAGACTTGGGAAGAACATCTCAAGCACTTGGAGGAAGTGCTTAACATTCTGGAATCAGAGAGCTTGTTTGCCAAAGAATCCAAATGCGAATTTGGAATGAGGGAGCTGCTTTACCTTGGTCACATCATCAGTGCCGAAGGTGTGAAGGTTGATCCAGAAAAGATCAAGGCTATTGTTGATTGGCCACCTCCCGAGAACTTGACTCACTTAAAGGGGTTCTTGGGCCTTTGTGGATTTTACCGAAGGTTTGTTAAGGGTTACTCTCAGAATGCTGCTCCTCTCACTGACCTTACGAAGAAGGGAGCTTTTTGCTGGTCAGAAAAGGCACAGAGTACTTTTGATAAGTTCAAGAAGATAATGAGTTCATGTCCTGTTCTTGCAATTCCAAATTTTTCCAAGCCCTTCGAGCTGCAATGTGACACATCCGGAGAGGGTGTTGGGGCTGTTTTCATGCAAGATAAGCATCCCATCGTGTTTGAGAGCAGAAAATTAAGAGGAGTTGAGAAGACCTATTCTATCTATGACAAGGAAATGCTTGCAATCATGCATGCATTAGCCAAGTTCAGACAATACTTGGTGGGGAGTAAGTTTGTGGTCAAAACTGATCACAATAGTCTCAAGCATTTCATGCATCAAAAGGATTTGAACGAGAGGCAACAGAAGTGGGTGAGTAAGCTTCAAGCTTACGATTTTGACATTGAGTATGTCAAAGGAAAAAACAACATAGTGGCTGATGCATTATCCAGAAGACCTCATTTGAGCTCATTATGTGAGCTTACTGCTGATTGGAAGAATACCTTGCTTGCTGATTATGCCAAAGATCAATTTGCAACCAACATTATGGAGGGTACTTTTCATGACGAAAGGTACAAGGTGGTTGAAGGGCTGATACAATACAAAGGGAGAATCTTTGTGGTGGCTGATTCTAAGCTCAAGAAGAAGATTTTGTTGACATTTCATGACATACCACTTGCTGGTCATCAGGGATTCTTCAAGACATATAGGCAGATCCGAGAAAGGTTTTCTTGGAAGGGGTTGAAAGGTGAAGTTCAGCGTTACATTCAAGAGTGTCCTATTTATCAAATGAATAAAAATGAGCATACACTTCCAGCTGGTCTGCTGCAACCTCTTCCCATTCCCAACCAAAAGTGGGAGAGCATCTCAATGGACTTCATCACAGGGTTACCCAAAGTTCAAGGAAGAGATTGTATCTATGTTGTGGTAGATAGATTGACAAAATTTGCTCATTTCTTTGCCATTACCAGCTCATTTTCAGCAGCCCAAGTTGCTGATATGTTCTTTCATGAGGTGTTTAGGTTGCATGGGTTGCCAAGAAACATTGTGAGTGATAGGGACAGCAAGTTCCTAAGCACCTTTTGGCAAGAGGTCTTCAGAATGAGTGGTACAGTGCTTACTCCAAGCACTAGTTATCACCCTCAAACGGATGGGCAAACAAAGATAGTAAACAAGCGGTTGGAAGGTTATTTGAGGAATTATGTTTCAGAACAGCAAAGGGCATGGGTGAAATGGCTTCACTTAGGAGAATACTGCTACAATTCTTCCTTCCACATGTCGATAAGAATGTCACCTTTCATGGCTCTTTATGGTTATGAGGCCCCTAGCTTTGCTGATTTGGTGTTTGGAGATAGCAAAGCCCCTCAAGCCAAGGATATGTTACAGCAAAGTCAAGATATATTGAAATCCTTGAAGAACAATCTGCAGATTGCACAGAATCAGCAAAAGATGTACGCTGATCAGCGGCGTGTTGAGCGCTCTTTTGAGGTTGGAGATATGGTTTATCTTCGATTACAACCTTATAGACAGTCTACTCTCAAGAAGAGTGGAGCTGAGAAGCTCAAGCCTCGCTTCTATGGTCCATTCAAGGTTATCAGAAAGGTGGGAGTTGTAGCTTATGAGTTGGAACTTCCTTCGAGTAGCAAAGTGCATAATGTATTCCATGTGTCTCGCCTCAAGAAGGCACTTGGGCACAACATTATTGCTTCATCTCAATTGCCACCCTTGGATGAAGAAGGACAGTTAGTTTTGATTCTTGAGGAGATTCTTGATTCCAGAGAGCGTTCTTTGAGGAAAAGAACAATCAGAGAGTATTTGGTGAAGTGGAGGAACTTGCCCTTGGGAAAATGAGGAGATTCTGCAGCATCCGAGTTTACAATTACTTGAGGACAAGCAATCTTGGGGAGGGCGGACTGTAATGTCCCCTTCTCGAGCATGACTTCTTCTGATTGACCGTTAGCCTATTCTGGAGACCCGTAGGCTTCTCGGTGGTGAAATTAGGGTTTCTTGGTAGGTGGTTTCTTGTGCTCACGGATTGGCATTTGAATTGCGGATTCCTTCTGGGTTTTTCGTGAGCTTTTCGGTGATGTGTTCGTTTTGGCATTCTGAGCACTTTCACGAATTTACTATTTTTAGTAAATTCTATTTTTGGCAGTGGTCCTGTTGGTTTCGGCTCGATTGACCTTCTACTTCAGTATGTTTAGTTGGATTTGCTCAATTTTGGCTTTGGGGCTCGTTTGGAGAGATAAGTTGAACTATTTTTAATAAAGGCATGTTTAATGTTATATTTTGCTGTTGACCCCCCCCTTAGCCTAGTGTTGGAACTTAAGTTGTTTTTAAAAGGTGGCTTTTGAAGGGGTGGCGCCCCATGAGGTTATTTTATATTTTCTAATGTTCAAAAATCAATGTTGGAGAAAAGGACGCCCATCTTGGAGTTTATTGTAATTTAAAAAGTCAAATTTGCTTAAGGCAAAAAGGACGCCACTTTTGGAGGGAAAAGGAGTTACTCAAAATTTGAAATGCTGGGTTTCTAGAAGCTTCTGGACAGTCATCTCAAGTCTTTAAAAGGAGGTCTTGGTCTTCAGTTTCATCATCCAACTTCTTGAGTAAAGTTATGCTGCCGAAATGGTGAGAGGATTGCTTCGAGGAATGAATGCCTCCTAGCTTGGCTCAACTTCGTGCTTGTGAGACAGCACCTAGTGGAGATATTTCTTGTTGAGTGCATTTTGTAGTGAGGTATGCTTTGTTGAGAGTTAATTGCATTGGTAGTTCAGTTGTTTGCACTTTTATGTCATTTTCAGAGGTGGCTGAGTTCATAGCTAAATTGTCATTTTCACTCATATTTCAAAAATACAAAAAGATTGCATTCTGGGTATTTCATATTTGCATTTGTCTAGGGAAGGCACCAACATTTGTGAAGTTTCATAATTTTTAATCAAGTGCTGATTTTTATATGAGAAAATCGCCCTTCTCTTGGGGCTGTACTTTTGTACTTGCATTGGAATTTGAGAAAAAAATAAAATACAGCAGTTTGGGTTGGTTTCTTGGGTCTTACTTGGGCGCCCTGGTTAGAGGAAGCTGTTGCATTTTGTTTGGGGTCATTTGGTTGAGTATTTAGGGAGCTGTGATCATTTCAATAAGAACTCTGTGTTGCTGGTTAACAGTTTCAGACCTTGTTACAGTCATATCAGTTTGAACTTAGGGTGGTTTTTAGAGTTGAGTGAGTGTTAGACAGCCTTGGAGATCATTGGGGAAGACATAATTAGCATTGTTCTAATTAAAGACTTCTAAATTTCTGTTATTGCAAGCATTCTTCACATATTGTAAGCTGAACAGTAGTACTGTCAGCATTTTAATATTCTTGCAATTTCCATGTTTGTAACTGCCCACTGAATAAGTGGAAGAGGCTGGCTTGCCGCCTATTACCTTAATTTGCATTGTGTATTTACAAGTCTCCGCCATATGGTCGCCTCTTATCCATCATGGATTGAGTAGCACATGCTTGGTGTTGAGCTTTTCCAGTATTGCAATTAGATAGGGATCCTCTGACCGAATGCTCATCGCTTGCCGGCGCATCTCTTGGTTAGAGTTCCTTTTCGGCATTTTTCCTTTGAGATCCTCTGACCAATGCTCACACCTTGCCCGCATCGGGATCCTGGTGTACATTCTGGTTAGAGTTACTTTCAGCATCGTTTGGGTTTTCAAACTAACCTTAACGGGTGCTTGATTCATTGTAATTTGCTATTGAAAAATTGAAAAAAAATTGGCCCGGTATATTTCACATTGCGGCCATTATATTTCAGAACTAACTGTCCTGGTCGGAAATTCATTCGCCAAAGGTGCTTATCGTGCCAATACTTCCTTCGCCGCTGCATATTCTCCGTCACCCATTGTGCCATTACCCTTCACTCGTCCAACTTATTCAGTTGGTATAGTCTTTCTTTTAAACTTTCAATATCGCCCAACCGATTCTCCACGGCTATCCTTAGGCTGGGTACCATGTACTCCATTGGCATCACTGCCTCCTGACCGTACATTAATTGGAAGGGCGTGTGGCCCGTTGTTACCTTGTACGTTGTACGATATGCCCATAGGACGGCTGGTAACCTTTCTTCCTATTCAGCTTCTTCCACGCCACATGATTTGTGAATAACTGATACGAGCACCTTATTTGTAGACTCCGCCTGGCCATTAGCTCGCGGGTAGTACGGACTTGACAGGTTGTGAAAAATTCGGAACTCCGTCGTCATCAACCTGATCACATGATTAACGAAATGCCCTCCACGATCACTCGTGATCCGAATAGGGATGCCGTACTGTGTCACTATTTTCTCATAGATAAATCTTGCCGTACTCTGCGCTGTATTGTCTGGCAATGCTCGAGCTTCAGCCCACTTCGTCAGATATTCAGTAGCAACCACAATATATCGGCATCGATGCAAGTGACTCACCTTTAATGGTCCAATGAAATCCAATCCCCATCGTTCGAACAATTCCTGTGGCTGTGAGGGATGCAGTGGCATGAAGTTCCGCTTCAATGGTTTCCCGACCCTCTAGCAAGTGTCACAGCCTAACACCCACTCCTTAGCATCAGTGTGCATCGTCGGCCACCATAGGCCTGCCAAGAGAATTTTCCTTGCTGTAGCATCTGGTCCCATATGGCCGCCAGCTAGTCCTTCATGTGCCTCTTTTAGTACGCCTGGTATCTCCTCTTCTACGACACATCTCTGGAGTACCTGATCAAGTCCCATTTTGTAAAGCAAGCCATTGATCAACTAGAACGTCTTACTCTTCAAGACAAGCTTTCGCCTTTCCGCTGGTGGCATTTCCTTCGGAAACGTGGATGTGGACAAATATTCCCCAATCTTCTCATACCACAAGGGTAGTATTGCAATCTGGAATAAGTGTGCATCCAGAAAATCTTCATTCACACCTCCCTCGGCAGGTTCGCCCGACCGGATTCTGGACAAATGATGAGCAATCACATGGCTCTTGCCCGGTCGTACGATGATAGTAAACATAAACTCTTGTAGCAGTAATAGCCACTGACTTACTCATCCTTGAATGATTGGCTTGTTCACTAAATACATCAAGGCTTGATGGTCCACAAAGAAGGTGAACGACGTGGCTAGGAGATAGTGCCGAAACTTCTGTATGGAGTAAACCATTCCTAATGCTTCACACTCGGTCGTACTGTAATTCCTTTCTGCTTTTGAAAGTAGCCGACTGGCAAAGAATACAGGGTGGTCCAACCCGTGTGCTCCCACTTGTGCTAGGGTTGCTCCGATGGCAAAATTAGAGGCATCTACATGTACATGGAACTCCTTATCCCAGTCCGGATACATCAATATGGGTGAGCTGATCAATCGGTCCTTCAGTTCATTGAATGCCTTCTACTGTTCTTCGGTCCATATAAATGGTTGGCCCTTCCCCGTCAGTAGGTCGAGGGGGTATGACACTTGGGCAAAAATTTTAATGAATCTCCGATAGTATCCCACATGCCCGAGGAAGGACTTCACACCGGTGACATTCTCTGGAGCCTCCATCTATACGATTACTCGCACCTTGTCGGGATTAGTTTTCAACCTAGCCTTGCACACAATGTGTCCGAGCAGCTTCCCTTGTGGCACCATAAATCTGCATTTCTTCGGGTTCAAGGCAAGGCGGGCTGCTTTACACCATTCCATGCACTCGCCTAAAGCTTTCAAATGTTTTTCCTTATCACTATAAATTGACCAGTCATCAAGGAAAGCTTTGAAATTACCTACCGACATTTTGTCAAAAATGTGGAGTATTATCCTCTGGAATGTAGCTGGTGCGTTGCACAATCCAAACGGCATTCGGTTGTATGCGTACACCCCATCCTCAACCACGAACGTGGTCTTCAATTTGTCTTCCTCAGCGATACTAATTTGGTTGTAGCCCGAAAAGCCATCTAGGAACAATTACATTTCATGCCCGGCAACCTCTTCCAGAATTGTGTCAGTGAAGGGAATAGGAAATGGATCCTTGATCGTCACTGCATTCAGACTCCGAAAGTCAACACAGATTCTAATTTGCTCCTTCTCTTTCTTCAAGGATATGACGATCGGTGATACCCACTCGCTGACGTCCACCTTGAAAATGATGCCCGCTTCCAACATCTTCTCAATCTCCTCTTGTACTTTAGCGGCATAATTTTTGTTCATTCTGTACGGTCGCTTTCGTACGAGCTAGGCTCCCGGTACGAGAGGGATCCTGTGCACGCATAACTCCGCTGGTACGCCTTTTAAATCTTTGTACGTCCAAGCAAAAACATCTTTATATTCCATGAAAATTTTGAATGCTGCCGCCTTCAGTACAGGGTCCCAATCATCACCCACAAGAATCTCCTTAGGTTTGTCTGATTCCCCAAGGTTTACCTTTTTCAGCGTCGGCTCCTCGTACTTGATAATTTTGTCCTATTCAAACTTGTGCGTTGGCGTCACATCCAATTCTGTCGTACCTTCCTTATACTTTCCGTACTCTAGAGGAAATGTTTCACTGGTCGAGCCTTTGTCTTCTTCCGCTTCCCCCTCCTTGACTTGTAGCATGTTGCAATCAGGGTGGAAGACTTCATAATCCTCCATCTGCCAGTGGAATAGTCCGTTTAGCGAACTAGTCTCATCCTCCGAGCAACTCCCAATCTCCAATACCCCTTCTTCATCTGGCTCCATTAGCTTTCTTTCATCATCATTTGATTCTCCTCCTGATTCAGATGCTGAAGATGCTAGATCTTCACTAACCGCCTAGTTCTTCAGATCAATAGTGTACTTCCTCCCCCAACTCTCTATCGAGAGTGTATTCTTCTTCTAGTTGTGGTTTGCCTTGGTAGCTATCAACCATCCTCGTCCCAAGAGTGCATCGTACGTCTTTTTCTCCAATGGGATGACGACAAAATTTAGCAAAAACAATTGCGTGCCGATCAAGACTTTCTGCTCCATTAGTGTACCAAGCGGTCTGATGCCATGCTGATCTACTCCCACAAGGTGGAATGTTGGGGGCCAAAGAGTCGACTTACCCAAACACTTCCAGGTCTCTTCTGGCAGTACGTTTACTCCCGAACCTCCATCGACGATAGTGTTAGATAATTTCATTCCCAAAATTTCCATCTCGACGACAGCTGGTTTCCTTCCGATGCTTACTGCGAGTAGCATTGGATCCGTAGTCTCGGCTACCGGTTCTGGCGTTCGTTCTGGTGGACCCTTCTAAAGATTTTCCTCAATAACATTTGTAAGCGCTACTCTGAGATAAGGCATCGTTTGCAAGAGGTCAGTTACCTTAATTGGTACGGTTGTGTGAAGCATCTACCGTACGATGTTCTTCTCCAACTCCGACTGCAGCAACGTACTAGTAGCTTTAGAATTCCTGCATTCATTCACCATTGCCTCTTCTACTTTTGTCTTGGCTTCCCGAAATCTTTCTTTCTCCATACAAGGGTCTGGATAATTTGCCCTTTTTGACTGCGCCCTTGTAATTGCCAAGACTTCTTCGTCGGCTATCTCCAGCATATTGATACTACCTTTCTGCTTTGGACAGTCGGTGTCTTCATGATCACCTGGTCCACACCACTTGCATAGCTTTCCCCCGATGCCTTGGCCGCTCTGACAATCCCTCGCGAAGTGACCCCATTCGTTACAGTTTCGGCATTGGATCATGGGCCGTCCTTTGCTATCATACTGAATCTTGCTTCTGGGCGTATTTCTTCGATTGTTACGGTAGCCTCCAGAGGATGCATTGTTGCTCTATGGCTTTGGCGGTGTGGTCGAAGGGGTTGACTGTTCGCCTTGGGTGAAGAATACTTATGAACTTCTGGTTTTTAAGTTGTATGGGCACTCTTTGACGGGTTGTCCCATAACTTGGCAGATGTCACAGAATAATTTTTTCGGGCAATTTGCCTTTGTATGACCTTCTGTCTTGCAATCGGTACACCATAATTCAATTGCCTCTTTATATCCTTCCCTGTCCGCTTTCAGTTCTTTCATCATCCGCATCATATCCCACCGAAGAGCTTGTATAGTTGCCGATTCATCTTCGCTTTCTTCTACACTCCCTTCGTCATCCCTCTTCTTCCCCTTCAAGGATGTCCTGTTCTCACTTTCAATGTCCATCACTCGATTGTATGCTTCGTTATATGAGGATGGCGGTACCACTTTCATTTTTCACTGAAGCAAGGGAACCAATCCCTCAATGAACCATCTTTTTTTTAAGCCATCTGCCGGCTGTGCCTCAAGCTTTCCTATCAAGTCTTTCAACTTCCTGTTGTAGGTCCGTACGTTCTCGTGCTTTCCTTGTTTAGTATGATATATCTCCATGACGATCTCACTATCGTCTCGTAGAAGTTTAAACTCCTCCTGGAAACCTTGTTTCAATACCCTCCATGTAGCTCTCTGTGCTTGATCCAGTTCCGAGTACCAATCAATGGCACTGTCTCTGAGCGTCGCTGGAAATGCCTTCAACCACTGGTCGGGATCATCCTGCCCGCTGGCTATCCAGATTGTCTCACATGTCTTGCAATGCCGTACGGGATCTTCAGAGCCATTCCCCATGAATTTCGGCAACTTTTGCCGCTCCAGATGAGCCATCTTTCTTGGCTGACCTCCTTGTGTGTTGGACCCGGTTAGACTGGTGGTTTCCTTGCTACGTCCTTGTGCGTCACTTGCACTCTTAGCCACGTATGAGGCACTCCCATGTCCTTCGTCAGCGTCCTCAACACTGTGGGTCTCCTCGGGTTCCCTCCAGTGCTCTCTCTGCCTTGGGGTCTTAAGCTCTAGTCTTCCACTCCTAAGCCATTCGTCGTCGTCCGAGAGGGACAACTCTCGAAATTGTCTGATGCTATTACTCAAATCATCTTCGTTCTCACAGGGGTTATATCTTCCCATGTACGGAGTGCCGAAGGGGTCCCTGTCCCTTCCCTCTGTCAAACTGTGGTGCGCTCGTTCAATGGATATGTTTATTTTTGTCAAATTTTCATATGTTCTTTTAATGCTCTGATTTATTTCAGTGAAATCCTCACCCAACTCTTTACCGGTTTGTTTCAGTCTCCTTCGCCGGTTTTCTTGCTCTTGGAGCCTAAGTGATCGCCGAACCTTTTCTTCCTAAGTCTCGTTCCCATCAGGTACTCGATTCTTGTCTTTGTTCAGTCGTACAGGCATTTATTAGTTGTTCAAGCGATCATTGTTGGTTACCAGAGGTACGGCACCGGCTAGTGTCTCGTTCTTCCTCTTCATGTTTGGTTCTGTCTTCACAACGTTGTACGATTTGCTGCCTTCGGCGCTCGCGATCTTCTTCTTCTCGCAAGTCCTGCAAGATATGAAATGGCGGGCTAGTAACGTGGGCATGCGATTCAGGAGGTGATTCACCTCGTCGTTTACTTCCAACCGATCCCAGATGACTTCCTCAGGGATCTCCCGTATATGTGATTCCCTACGCACGTGGTCACGTAACGATATTTTCCACAAATTTACCAGATCTTCTGTCAATGAGTCTTCCCGTTCCTCATTAGCATTTACAGGTTCTTCCGCTAGTTGACCCATTATGCTGCCATAATGAAGGATGCCCTAGTCTGTTCAGGCAACGACGCCAAATGTTTGCCTACGGAATGTAATTCAAGTACTACATACTACTTGCAAACTAGTCATGTGCAGGATATATAGCAGAACAGTAAACTAGAAAGATATCATGTTTGAACACCAGAAGCTTTATTCATTAACAGAAATATCATGTACAATCACAGAGTATCAACAGTGCTTATCAGTGTCACCATCGACACATAACTATCTCCCGACTACCACAACAGACTACATATAACGTTCGGCGATGGTTAGATAACCAACCGACACGACGTTTCATAACAACATTAATATTAACATTAATCTGGACATGATTACCGGAAAGTACATGACATGTATTATTCCAGCTAACTATAGTTTTATTAGCAATTGGCCGACTACGGCCAACAACAAAGTAAAAATATACTACTAACACTGATCAACAATTCGCTTTTGGGCATACATCGGTAGAAGCACATCCTCATCATCATCTAATAATCCTTCAATGTCTTCTAATAAGCAGTCTTTCATCTGGTGAAGAGTGAGCCTGTTGTAACTACGCCTTCGCACCTCGAACTCATCTGTACAATTGGCCCAAAAATCTTTGAGAGCGGATATGTGAGCATAGTTTCTCTCAAGTCGGCTAGCGTAGACGCCATGAGGGTCATAAGATCGTCTCTCGCTGTAAGGCTTGAGACCAAGTTTGTCTAACTCATCTCCCATGGTTTTAGCATCTGCTGCAATCCTGCATGTATAGATTCCCAGTCCCAATGGAAAATTGAGTGCGGGTTTCTTTCTAATCCTCAAGAATGCATGGGCATCGTGTGCCTGCCTTAAGAACTCCATGAAGACAACTTCATCTGATGGGTACCTTGGTAGCATGTGTGGGGCACCGAAATAGCCATAGACTCTGAGATAGGTGAAAGTAGGAAATTGTATGAACCAATCCACCCACTCTGCCATCGCTGTCCTGACTACTGAAGAATACGGACATGCAATTCATTGTCCAGGTCCCGCACTATGTACATCAGAAAAGCCTCATTCACCCTCTTGTAGTGATGCAGTGACTTCGTGAATTCCAACTGAGGATAGTAGTTGTAGATATGTTGTACGCTCAGTGATCCCTCGATGTTCAACCCTCTGAATTGACCTTGGTAGGGCACTAGGTAGACTAGGTAAGAAACCATATGGAACTCATGATACTCGAAATAATCTATTATATGCTGATGAATGCTATCACTGATCAAGGTAGGCCAATCATAGAACTCAGTCTTCTTCATGATGTGGGGCATGGCGTAGAACATCCAAAGCTGAAACTTGGTAGCATCTTCTTGTCCAGTGACCCTGTTGAGCAAGGTGATTATGATAGCAATCTCATCTTTGAACTCATCTCGTCCGATGTTCTTAGGCAAAGTCTTATGCTTTTCCTTCATCCACCTTTGAGCAATCTTCTTGCTATATTTGTTTTTGTGCATTTCCCACATCCTCTCACATTTGCCCTTTGAGATAGTGACACTTTCAAGCCAAGAGGGAATGGAGAAATATTTTTCAATCATATCAAGTTTCAAACTGCAAATCAATCTGCCATCAATTGATTGAATCTCCTTTGTAGCCAGGTTGTAATGCTTGATGCAAGCGATTACGAACTTGAGGCTCTGAACTGAAAAAGGAATAGACACTATTGCGAGGAGTCCAGAGTCCCAAGTTTCTGATTGAGGTGTTGCTTGCACTCTCCAAAGCGTGTAGATCAAACACTGGCTTGATGTGATGCAAGTCCATCTCAGCTGTTTTTAAGAAATCATGGTAGAGAGCTGATTTGGTCTTGAAATCATTGGGAGTGTACTGCATTCGGAAAACCTTGAAGAATGACTATAAACTCGCCTAGGTTCAGACAAGTTTTGAGCAACTTACTATTTTTAGAATGCTGATTTTTCTTCCTCCAACGGACAATTTTTTGAAATTATTTTTGAGATATGGGTTTTGCTCAGAATTTCGTTGCAAGACAACCCAAATCGTTCATTTTTGAAAATTTTGAATTTAGACTGAAAAAGCAGCAAACCCTAATTTTCTTCAATTTTTCATGAAAAAAGCTGGCATCTGGGTTTTGTTCAGAATGCAATTAGAAACGGACCCAATTGATTAGATTTGAAAAACACTGACAGCTGATCAAAAAAGCAGCCAACCCTAAGTTTTGAAATTTTCTTGAAAAAGCTGTGATATGGGTTTTCTTCAGAAGACTGATTTGAGGTGACCCAGATGATCAAAAATTGAATGCACTGAGGATTTCATTGATATGCAAATAAAAAGAAGTTGCTGCAACTTGATGAATTTCTTGAGAATTTCTTCAGAAGAATGAGATGATAAGACCCAAATGGCTGAAAATTGAAAATCTTGGCCTTCTCCTTGAAAAATTTGATCTTCTGGATGGAAAAAGTATGAAAAAGCAAGGGTTTATGCTGCTGGTCTGAAAAATTTGATGAAGGATCAGCAAACTTGAGTTCTTGAATCATGAAAAATTCTTCAAACTTGCTGTTCCACTCTTCTCCTTTGAATGCCACCTGCAAAAATAATGAATATTACATGAAAGAGAGGTGTTAAATAGATTTAGGGTTTGAAATAGGTTTGTTTTCTTTTGCTTTTCTCTTCAAAACCCTAAAATTTGTCTGTTCAATGAATTTGGACATTCTCTTCATCTCACAATTTTGAATTTTTTTTTTTAAATTTCGAAAATTTCTCTAAGGCATTGAAAGTTGGGCGCCCTTCTTGGCTAGGGACGCCCATTTGCTTCAGAGTTAGCCAATTTTTTTTTAGTTTTTCATCTTTTCATCCATTTTGACCCCCTACTTTGACCTCGATCTCCGGCTTCCAAATTAATCCAATGAACGAGCTGGATGGTTCATCGCATAGCTTGACTGATACTGGGAAGATTGTTCTAGAGGCATCTCTGGCGAAAAACTTCATTTTGACCTTCAAATTCATGGGAGCCTGTTTCCTCCAGGGGTGTTGAACTTTCACAGTGTTGGCCATTTTTATGATTTTCAAGTTCTTCCTTTTCCCTTTTATCTTCTAATGAAATATCTATTCCGGGAGCTACGCTGATCCGATTGACTGGCTAACAAGTTCACTGGATAGCTTGGCTGAATTTGACGAAGTGATCTTGGAGGCTGCATAGGTGAATTCCATCATTTCTGAGCTCTAAACCTTGGGTGCCCTTTCTCTCCAGGGGCGCCCAACTTGACCATACTTAGAAAATTTTCTTGTTTCTTCATTAACTCCTCTTCTACAGATGGTCTCGTCGGATCTGGAGTTTCAGGCACCGAATTGACTGATGGTTGGGCTCATCGCGAAGCTGATAAGATTTTAAAGGGGGTTCTCTGGGAGTGCTAACTGCAGTAAAGTCCACTAGAGGCCTCAAAAGTTTGGGCACCCTTCTTGGTTGGGGGCGCCCAACTTCACCATACTTAGCCATTTTTCATAAATTTCACCTTTGCTTTTGACTTTGACATTTAAGTTCTTGTTTCACCCTCTGTTTGCCTCCTATATCTAACGACTTCCAACTCGGATTGGCAAGCTGATAGTCTCATTGGAAAGCTTGTTCTGATCTGAAGAAGACATGTTGGAGGCAGTTTTAGCAAATTCATCTGTTTAAGCCCCCAAAAGCTTGGGCGCCTATTTCCTTCTGGGGCACCCAACTCCTCCAAACTTAGCCATTTTTTGATTTTCCATCTTTCAGAGTTTGAAACCTTCATTTTGTACCCTCAACTTTGATTTAAATTTTTCGGAGAATGACCAGTCGGATGTCTTGATGAAGATATCCGTTGCAAAGCTGACCGAAATCTAAAGAGATTGAGTATTTTAGCAAACCCTAACTGTCGGATTAGGTCCCTTAAAAAGTTGGGCGCCCTTCTTCACCAGGGGCGCCCAAAGCTCCAAGACTTAGTCAAATTTTGATGATTTTCATGTTTTTTTATTCTGACTTTTGTTTGGATCCTCCCTATTTGATCTCGAATCCCAGACGATTGGATGATTTGATGACTGCACCATTGGATTCGTTGCGGAGCTGGAAGAAAACTAAGGAACTTTGTTTGGAGGCTTAAACTCTGATTTGGACATTTGATGCTCTAAAAAGATGGGCGCCTATCTTCTTTAGGGGCGCCTAAGTCGAGCAATGTTAGTCAAATTTTTACAGATTTCAACTTCCTTCTTCATTCTTCATGCATGTTCGTCAACTCACCTTTTGTTCAGTGCTTGAGTGTTGAATCTGACGCCTGGTAGCTAACTGACCTCCATTGATGACCTCAAAACTCCTGATATGCTTCTGAAAAAGCAGAATCGACCCACTAGGGAAAAACTGATCTCTTTGAGATTCTGACTGCACCAACCTGATGTGGAAGTATTTTGAACCAATCAAAATCAGTTTGAACTCTAATGGACCAACTTTCTATTTTTAGAAAGTTTTGCCAGTATCTGTTTTGAAAGAAACCCAGAAAAGTTACTATTTTTAGAAAATTTCTAAAACAAGCAATTTTTCTAAAAAGTAGGGATGAAAATTTGAGATCTGGGTTTTGTAGATTAGGTCGCTCTGAGCAGACCTAGATCGTTAGATTTTGGAAATTTTACATTTTTACCCCTCATGCAAGACATGCACACCCAAATTTTGACCTTTTTGGTAGATTTAACAAGACTTTTACTCATTTCTTCAAATTGTCTAAGTGTAACAAAAAATTTAATTTGGGGTACAACACCTAGGATCATCAACATTGGTTATTGGATAAAAATGGTGATGGAAGAAGCATACCATGGGTGCTTGTGGTACAAAAAGGAAAATGATATGTTGTTGTTACCCCTTTATACAACCACCTTATGAGTCCATTTGTGTTCACACAATTGGATTGGAGGGAGATTTTGAGCAAAATTTAAAACTCTACTAGGTTGATGACTCTTGGAAAGGTGTGTATCGTTAAGATAATGATCGGATTTTTCTTTGGGGTTGAAGAATTATGGTGTTGCAATTGCTGTTCTCATTCTTGGGAGCTGATTTTTAAAAAATCAGACCACAAGCTGTTAATTTCAGACTTGGACAGCTGCAAGAATTCACATTTTCTAACCATTTAGCCTCTTGACAGGGTCAGTTTATGGTTCCAGGTGAAGTGAATGACACATCTGGCAAACCAAGTTCAATGTCGGATCAGTTTTTTGGTAGCAAACAGTTGTTATTTCTTATTTCCAACTTGCACTCATGGTTGGGACAGCAGGTTACCTTATAATTATAGCCACTATGTTGGAGTGCAGAAGTGTAATGTCCCCTTCTCATCAGTGATTAGCCTTGCAGTTCATCAGCCTATTCCGGAGACCCGTAGGCTGGAATGAGGAGAAATTAGGGTTTCTTGGTTTGGAGTTTTGTGGCATTTCATGTTATTTACTATTTTTAGTAAATACTTTTATGGCAGTGTGTAGTTGGTTGTCTTTAGTCATCTCTTCAGTGGAGCATGTTGCTTGTGTTTCAATATTGACTTCTCAAGCTTTATTTGGTGAAATTAATTGATTAAAGGCATAAGTGTTATAATTTTCAGTTGACCCCCCCTTGGCCTAGGGTTATAACTTGAAAGTTGTTTTAAAAGGGTCATGAAGGGTACGCCCATATTATAAGAGATATTAATATTTTTATTTGAACTTTATGCCTTGAGAAAAACTGGACGCCACATTTTGTGAGGAGTTGTATTTTATGAAATTTGAAAAAAAAAAGAATTCTAAAAGGTGACTATTGGCGTACCTTCTTGGAAGGTGATGAGTTTCTCAGTTTTTATAAAATGAAGGCTTTGCTCCAGCATTTGGCTATCCATGAAAATTATCATACTGTTATGCTGTCGGAATGACAACTGAATATTTGCTTCAAGGATGCTGCCTCCTAGCCCCCTTCCAATTTTGTGTTTGAAATACAACACCTAGTTGGCTTAATTCTGCTTCTCAATTCAGACTAGCAGATTAAGTATTAAGATTGAAGAATTTTTGAAGTATTTTCACAATTTTGGTTGCTGGATTAACTACTGCTGAAGCTGGTTTTTGCTCATATCTATTGGAGTGATTTAATTCTGGTTGTGGGTATTTTTCCATACATCTTCTCCTTCCAGGGCGACCAGTTCCAAGAAGTTTCAGATTTTAATTTGAAGTATTTTTTTTTATATTGCAAAATCGCCCCTCCTGGCTGGGCCGTACCTTCTGTGGATGCATTGGTTTTCGTGCCAAATAATCTAGAGTATTTGGTGATTGTTTATGGATTGCAACTTGGGCGCCTAACATCTAGGAAGCATTTGCAACTGATATCTCATCATTCGAAGGTAATTTGATCAAGTTATGAGCATTTAATGAATTCACAGTTTGCTGGTCTGAACTTCCAGAATACAGATTTTTATATCAGAATTGTAATTGTTCACTGTTTTGGCTTCAAACTTCAGTTTTGGAGTATTATATGATTATTAGAACTCATACTTCTCTTCCTAAATTCATTCTTTATCATTGTAAATTGTAATCTGCAGAGTTTAATTTGTATAGGTTGAGATTAAGCATTACTAATCCAACCATTTCCAGTTCTGCAATTACTTGTTGTTTTCACATTAATTACCCCTAGATGGTTTACCGCCAGTGAGGATAATTTGATTGTATCACTCTTATACGCACTCCATAGTGGTGAATCCCCACAACTCTGTGGATGCCCGCCTCAGCGGATGAATTGATTTAATTGTAATCTTTTCCCCCCACTGTTTGGTGGTAGTGTGGAAATGCTCTTCATGGCTGGTTATCTGCCTATTAATTTCCAATTTTCAATTAAACACTCTGTCATATGTTAGCACCTCGCCCTCAGTGGGATCTTGAGTGCACATTCTTGACGTTGAGTAGTTCTTTCAAGTTTGGTTTTCAATTTGGAGCTAACGCTAATCAAGTTGACAAAGTGCTGGTTGTGATGTGTTAATTTATCAAAAAAATTGGTTAGCATATTTCAAGAAGATCATGGATGCTCTAGTTTTTGGAAGGCCGAAAGAGGTTTCATTTGCAGGTGCACATTGGTACAGTGCTTCTAGCAGTAGGTGCTACAAAACTCCTAGGTTGACTTGGGACCTTGGGATCTTGTTTAGTTCTAAGGTGGATTAGTTTGTTGCTTCTGGAGTTGTGATGGAATTGCTTGAAGACAAGCAATCTTTGGGAAGGGATATTGTAATGTCCCCTTTTTGCGGTGTTCTCAATTTTGGCCAGTTGGTGATTTGACCCACTTACTATTTTCAATAAGTGCTATTTTTAGTAAATAGTCTTGGCAGTAGTGCAGTGCAGGGTTTCCAATTTGGGAAGTGTGTGGATGTTGTCTAGTGAGGTCTAATGTTTTGGAAAATTATTTACTTAAGTTTTCAAAAGGTGATTTTATAACTTATGTTATAATGTTAAAAGAACCCCTTCCCCTCCCCCCTTTGCATAGTTGAGAAACTTTGTTTTTAAAAGGGGGACAATGCACCTTTATGATGGACACCTAGAATAAAGGTAAGCTTTATAAAATTAAGGCTTATTTTATGCCACAAAGGGTGGACGTCTCATTTGGAAGACAAGGATTTTAAAATAAAATGAAAAGTTCATGAGGGGGGCTTGGGTGTCTTAGAGGGAAAATAATTTAAAATAAATTTTCCCTAATTTCCCTCTCACTTCTATTTAAGCGGCACTTTGGACCTCATTTAGACATCTTTCATTTGGCAACTTAACAAGATGTTGTTGGATTGCTTCCAGGGTTCTACTACTACGAGTTGAGGACGAAAACCCTCACTGTTTGGAGTTGGTTTCGATGGTGAGAGATCCATCCTAGCCGGATGGGGGTGATTCTACTTAAGGGATCACAGTTGGGTGTTCACAAGGTCTGATTTCAAACATTTTGGAGGAGGAATGATGATCTTTTGGGTTTTTTGACGTGGGTTTGAAGATTTTGCCATGCTTGACCTTTGACTTCATTTGGAAGTGATTGGAGGTGTTTTGAAGCATTTTCTGAGGATTGGTTTGCATTTCCAAAATTTTGGAAACTCTCTGTGTTGATAGTGGCTAAAGGTGAAAATCCATTTATAACTTTGTGAATGCTTGCCAATCATTCTGGGTATTCTCTCATTGGATTCCTCTTACCTGGGAGCCACATTTCAAGCATTGGTTTGAATTTATTGCTGAATTTTCAAATTTTGGGAGCTGGTTGCCCCTCCTAAGGGGTCATACATTTCTCGGGTTGGTATTTTCAGCCCATTCTTAAATGGAAAGTAACTTTTGGGTCTACTACAGCGAGTTGTCGGTGTCTTTTTACATGTTACTATTGGCTCAAACAAAGGGGAGTGTTGTGGATTGCTAGCACCATCTTTGGGTGACTTTCATAAGGCCTTGTTTGTAATTTTCTGCCTATGTGTGACTATTATCAGGTCTGATAACCCTATATGCCAGGTCTGCAACATCTTCATTTAAGTCTGATTGTAATGTCCCTTCCTTAGGCAACTTAGACCTTAGCAGAGGTTGGCCTACTATTGGGGTTCCTGTAGGTCGGCAACATGATTAGGGGACCCAACCGAGGGTTGAGGAGTTTAGCTAGGAGCCTCACGAGCCTATCAGTTTGGATTTCAGTTGATGAATCCAGAGATAAAGTGAAAATATTAAGGTTGCCTTAATGGAATAGTGAAAAGTGAATAGTAACTGAAAATCATAAGGTGAATAGTGAAAAGTGCCCCCCATCCTAGCAACTTAAGTTGTTTTTAAAAAGTGGCCTTTCTTTTGATGAGGAAAGACCCTCAAGAGGAATATTTTATTGTTTTTTATTAAAAAAGCTCATGGAGATTATAAAGCAAAGTGTTGGGCTCTTTTTTGGGCATTCTACTCTTAGTTTTACAAAACACTTTGCAGGTTTGAGCTCTGGAGAAAGGTTTCAGCATTGCTTTAGCCTTCTGGGAATGAAAACTCTCAAGGGCTATCGTGGATTGGATGAGAACCTAGTTCACCTTTGGGGAGGGCCTACTTTGGGTCTTCATTTGGGCTTTATTAGATGAGTTTCAAATATATATTTTGCAGATCTGAGTTTGTTGCAGTGTTATATCAACATATTTCTTCAGATCAAGTGCAACCATTGATAGATCGAGTCTCAACCAGGTCAATACTATCACATATTTGCATTCTACTTGTTGGTTGTACTATTTTGGCAACCTATTTCATATTAGCACTTCCATAACAACAATCAGACCTGTAGTTGCATATTTCACATTCTATTTCAGTCTTCTACCATTGTTATCATGCTCATATCAGCCTTCATACATTGTATTTTCATGCTAGCATAGAACAGGTATGTTATTGGCATATTGGGTATTCAAATCTTTCATTTGTATTGGGTTTAATAGAGCTGTTATTGTCTGATAATTTTCATATTAGACATAATTGTCATTTTAATCAGACCTTATATCTTTAATTTAATGGCATAAATGGAAGTGGGTTTATCAATTTATGTTATGTAATCATTTATATATCAGTTCTATGCACTTCCTTTATGTTAGTAGCATTGAAAACACTCAACCAAACATCGAAAACAATCAAACAAAACTCAAAAAATCAGAACATCAGTCAGAAAATCAAAATTCATGAGTTTGCACAACTGTTTGATGAAATGTCAACACTCTGAAAAAATGAGTTTTTGGGTTAGATTTAGTAGGGATACTTTAGTGGTATCAGAGCCTGGATTCTACTAGCCTGTTGGGTGAATTCAAGTTGTGTATACTACAGTGGTTTGGTTTCCAGTTTGGATAGTGAGATAGGCCATCATGGTAGGGTTGTTTAGCAATAAACAAGCATGGAAAGAATTTGAACAAACACAACACAAGATCATTCGCAAATTGCAGCATGTTGAGGATTCCCTTTCGAGGAAAGTTAGACACACTACTGGTTCATATCCATCTACAAGCGCAGCTAAGATTTCTCATGCTTCACCAACAAATAAAGCAATTATGGCCAGCTATGACAAGTATCGCTCTCTTCCTCAAAAGATACAAGAAATGCTTTCTTTCACACAATTCTTGGGTATACTGGATGAGGATGAGGATGATTCAAAGTTTTCAAGTCCATATCAGCAGCAGAAAAGGAAAGAAATAGCAAAAGATAGGAGAGAAACCATTGGGAAAAGTGAAGAGCTTAATGTGCAAAAACAAGGAATGGTAGAAGAATCACTTGTTTGTAGTTTACAGCCTACAAGGGATCACAATGAATGCGAAAATCAATCATCAGGTGGGAATCCTAAAGAAGAAATAACTTTGGATCAAGTGGAGATTCATACCACACCATTGAGTCAACATGTTGATCACAAAGTGGAAGAGGTTACAATCATGGATCAGCCCATTGGGGATGTTGAAAACATGACACCAGGGAATGACACCTATTCTGATTTTTGCAACAGTATTTCTAATCATGAGGTAGCATCCATTTCACATGAAGGTAATGATGTTGTTGAGTCTTCCTGTGATGGTACTCAAGTTGAGAGTGTTACACATGAGATATATATTGTGGATTCAAGCCACAAAGGTCCTGATTTTGTTCACCATACTGTGAAAGATGTTAAAAGGACACAAGGGTTGTGTGATGGGTGGTCACTAAGAGCCAAAAAAGCCAAGATGCTTGCTGCCCAAGTAAGACAACACTCACAAGAGGTCAAGGAAAGATGCAATCAGCTTGACAACGCAAAAAGGCAAACAGAGTCGTACATTCGGTCCTCATTTCTTCCAAGGGAAGGATGTGTGGATGTTGAATATACAAGCGAAGAGTTTCTTGAGGTAAGCCCACAAGAAGAGCATGTTGAGTTGTGTTGGTCTAGTTGGAATCATGAAGTTTATGACTTTCCTCTTTTGGAGAGGCCCTTGAGAACTCAAAAAGATGATGATATTGGTCACACACTTGATGGATCAGCCACAAGTGTTATATCCATTTGTGTGGAATGGAAAATTATTGGTTTCATTATGGTTAATCATGCATCATCTACAATGAAAGGACAATTGCTAAGATCATATGAAGCATTTTGTTTTAGAGAGCTGATTAGGGAGACTTGGAGGTTTCTTACTAAGAAGATCTTGCAATTTGATAATTGTTGGTTCATCTTGCATACTAGACCTTGGAGTTTGTTGGTAAGGGAAAACACATCAATTATGGAGGTGATGGTGTGGATTAGAAAATGGGACAGCAATATTTTGACATCACATGAACATGAATCCAAGATAGATGGTTGTGAAAAGAAATGTAGCATGGTAGACATTCATGAAAAGATAGATAAGCATGAGGTGATGGTGGAAACTTCTACTTGCCTACAATATGAATTTATAACAGCAGAGGGAAAAGAACATGAACCAACCAATATGTTGATGCCGCACCCTTATGATGTTGATACTTTGATTGAATATAAGGATGCCATAGCTTCAATACTTGATATGCTACAAGATTGGGCTTCCAAGTGTATGCAAGTGTGCTCTTGCATTAAAGATTTCCAGAGTAATAAAGGAAAAGGTACAATCAGTCCTGAATCTCTAGTTTGGGACAGCAACATTATACTTTTTCATTTACATGAACTTACAACTCCTATTCATAGAGTAATTGGTGACAATGAGCTTCCCAATGATAGCCTACCTAATGCATTGGTTAAGCATGACTACATTGATGAAGGTTTGGTAAAAAAGAGAGGTTTGCATTGTGATGATTTTGAGGTCTTTGATGTGACTAGAGTAGGTGGACTTACTATTATTTGCAAAAAGAAAGTGAGTAAGCTTAGCATTATCTTTGGTGAGTATACTCTTTGTGATGACTTTTATGTACTTGATTTGAAGGACAATAAAATTCTATTTGGTATGCAATGGCTACATCCTTTACAAAGGTTCATCCAAGATTTACAAGAAATGGAGTTAAGTTTCATACATGATGGGAAACACATTATTATGAAAGCTCTCAAATATACTTTGCCTCATCAAATAGAAGCCAAATCAATGATAGCTTTGGGTCATAATTTGTTTCATGAAGGTATACATTATGCATGTGAAGAGAATTGTATTGAACCAGCACTTGATAGGTATGTTGAAAGGGATGACAAGTTTATGGATTGGCATGACATTATACATGATTTGTTTAAGGACAAAAGCTCTAGGGTTCTGCTTTCTCATGAGATAAGCATGCTAATGCCTTGGGAGGACAGTTATTTGTGGTCTACTAATGATATACAAAATTGGAGTGTTGGATATGGTAATTTTTTCAAGACACAGGGCGCTACACAATCTGATTTGGTATATCAGACTTTTGAAGGTGTGGAAGAGACAAAAAAAGTATAATATTTGGCTAGAGAGGGCAAGGAAAGCTGAGTTAGTTGTTGGCCAAGCAAAACAAGTCTGGAGATGGTAAAATGAATGAGGCTAGTAGCTTTGTGCACTCATCCTGGGCCAGCCATTGATGTTGTGCATAAGTATGGTTATGATGATGAAGGTAACTCAGTTTTGCATGAGGTATTAGTTCCATTTGGTGAACTAAACCAGTCTACTCATGATTTTGTCGATGCCTTCATATGGGGGTACATGGATGATTCAATAGTTTATCCTACATTGGTTCCTTTTGTTAGGCTGGGTCAAACCATTGAGTTGACACCATTTTGTATTGATGAGGATTCCATAAGAGGGTGTGTGGATTGTTTGCTAGACTATTCTCTATGGTTTGTTCATACCTCTTCATTGTTGGATATTGAAGTGTGTGACTTCAGTCTTGGTATAGCAATGCTGGGAACAATTTATGACAATGGAAATGACGATGTATCGGTTTCATACTCTTGGACTAGCACAAATCATAAATACAAATTGCATACTATTGTTCTCTTCCATGACAGCGAGATAAGAAGGATGGATGGCAACTACAAAAAAGATATCAGTTGGATAGGCCGAAGTGAGGAAAGACAAAAAGGAATAAAGTATGGTATTTCTTATCCACATTTGCACTCTTTCAAAGAGGTTTTAGAGTTGATAAGAATAAACCACTTACAGATGGGTAGAGTAGAGGCATGGCTATCCAATTGGTGAGGAAACAAGGATGAAAGATTGTTGATCCTTGTCTACTTTTGTGTAGGCACAATCACTCTTTGCATAATTTAGAAAATAAGTCTTGTATAGCAGATACTCTGAAGGTACAAGATGGCAAGGTAAATGGTGTAGGAGTTGAGCAAGTTGAGGAAAGGATAGAAGAATCATACAATGAGGAACCTTGCAGCCTTGTGACACTTAGTGTTGAAGACTTCTTTGAACCACTTCCAACCCTAATCATTCGGGAAGCTAATGAGACATGTCACCTAGATGATATAATGGGGACTTCAGAATTTTCAGTTGATGATTTTGTGGATAACACTCATAGTGAACCAGCCACTCAAAGGTTGCCTTGGATGGGTGCTGAAGGCATCTCAATGGTTGTCACTGATTTATTATAATATAGCAGCCTTCTATTTGTTGATTGGTGACTTCATCCCCATTAATCTATTATGGGATAGTAGCTATCCTACTTGGAAGCATATCCATGAGGTCAACAGGGAGTATGACATGGGTTTCTTTGACATATATGCTGACACCTATGGCTTCGTTCTATCTTCAAACCTAAGTTACAACAGCATTTGGGGACCTGATGAGTTGTTCCATGTGCATATGGGAGTTGATTTTCACGTCCTTTTGATGGTCTACTCATACAAATGGGTGGTATGTGATGCTTGTATTATGATAGATACCTATAGCTGGATGGGTAGGATGATTTGGGATCCAGGTATTGACATGGATGGTGTATTGGTATTCAGTGATCGTGGTGAGTTGCTTTAGGAGTTATGGTTATATGGCATGTATATCAAAGTGGAGCAACAGACTAGCATGCAATTGCTTGAGGACAAGCAATCCCGAGAAGGGAGGATTGTAATGTCCCTTCCTTAGGCAACTTAGACCTTAGCAAAGGTTGGCCTACTATTGGGGTTCCCGTAGGTCGACAACATGGTTAGGGGGCCCAACCGAGGGTTGTAGAGTTTAGTTGGGAGCCTCATGAGCCTATCAGTTTGGATTTCAGTTGATGAATCCAGAGATAAAGTGAAAATATTAAGGTTGCCTTAATGGAATAGTGAAAAGTGAATAGTAACTGAAAATCATAAGGTGAATAGTGAAAAGTGCCCCCCCATCCTAGCAACTTAAGTTTTTTTTTAAAAATGGCATTTCTTTTGATGAGAAAAGACCCTCAAGAGGAACATTTTATTTCTTTCTATTAAAAAAGCTCATGGAGATTATAAAGAAAAGTGTTGGGCTCTTTTTTGGGCATTTTACTCTCATTTTTACAAAAAACTTTGCAGGTTTGAGCTTTGGAGAAGGGTTTCAACATTGCTTCAGCCTTCTAAGAACGAAAACTCTCAAGGGCTATCGTGGATTGGACGAGAACCTAGTTGACCTTTGGAGGGGGCCTACCTTGGGTCTTCATTTGGGCTTTATTGGATGAGTTTCAGATATATGTTTTGCAGATCTGAGTTTGTTGCAGTGTTATATCAGCATATTTCTTCAAATCAGAGGCAACCATTGATAGATCGAGTCTCAACCAGGTCAATACTATCACATATTTGCATTCTACTTGTTGGCTGTACTATTTTGGCAACCTATTTCATATCAGCACTTCCATAACAACCATCAGACCTGTAGCTGCATATTTCACATTCTATTTCAATCTTCTACCATTGTTATCATGCTCATATCAACCTTCATACATTGTATTTTCATGTTGGCATAGAACAGGTATGTTATTGGCATATTGAGTATTCAAATCTTTCATTTGTATTGGGTTTATTAGAGCTGTTATAGTCTGATAATTTTCATATCAGACATAACTGTCATTTTAATCAGACCTTATATCTTTAATTTAATGGCATAAATGGAAGTGGGTTTATCAATTTATTTTGTGTAATCATTTATATATCAATTCTATGCACTTCCTTTATGTTATTGGCATTGAAAACACTCGACCAAATATCAAAAGCAATGAAACAAAACTCAGAAAATCAAATCAGTCAGAAAATCAGAATTCATGAGTTTGCACAACAATTGTTTGACGAAATGTCAACACTCTGAAAAATGAGTTTTTGGGTTAGATTTAGTAGGGATACTTTACTGATTTTACTTGTAATCAATTGCCATCATGATATGTTTTAGTTCAATGTGAAAAGCAATGCATTTTCTTGGTATTTCCCTTTCTATGCAATATTTCACATACATGCAATTCATTGATGTAAACATATGAACAAAGACAAACCAAACACATCAGCAAAACATCACAATCAGCAAACAGTTTTCAAAAAAGAAATAACGGGGTGGTCGTTACAGTTGGATATATAAGATAGGAGGAAAATGGATGAATGGCTAGGATTGCTTGATGGAGATCAAGGGTTGAGGATGAATGTGATCTCTAAAGCCACAAGATGAGGGGGCTTGAGAGGGAGATTGTACCCTTGAGGGTACAAGACCCATGTGATTGATGTGATGGGGAGTGTTGACCCACTTAATCAAGGATTAAGTGTGTGCAAATGATTAGTGGCTAGGTTAGGTGGGGATTCGAATTAGGATTATTACAAGTGGCAGAGTTGGAGGATGGTACATTTGGAGAGAGAAAAATAGGAATTAAATAATTAGATTCAATTCCTATTTGGAGGAAAGGATATTTGGGGATTAAATTGAATAAATAAGGGCATTTATTCAATTTAATAGATGAACAAGATGGGAGTAAATAATTAAGGGTAATTATTTACTTTAGGCTAGGATTTAGCAATAATAGAAGAAATGTTTTAGGGTGATGGTTGATATAATTGAATAATAATTAAATAATAGGGTATTATTTAATTAATATAGAGGATACAAAATTGGTAGAATTAGGGGTAAATTGACCAAATGAAAGTGGTCAATTTTCAATGTCTACACTGCCATCTCTCCTTCCTAAACACAATCCTTAAAAAAGAAAATATAATTGTTTTACTTTATTGATCTAGAACAAAAATATTACAAAACCTATATTATAGAAAACTAACAAAAACATTAGGAACAGAATAATGTTCTATTATTTCCTTTTTGCTTTTAAATTCTACTTCCTATCTAACAAAAACACTAGGAATACCATAATGTTCTATGGACAAATAAACACCACGGACATCTTAACTTGGAAGCATCATACCTTTCCGAGTTAAAACAATGAAAAAAATTTTGAAATTACCAAATGAGGGTTTCTGTTCTAGTAATTCGCCAAGAGCAATCAAACTGTCTATCCGCTTAGGACTCAAATGTCCAATAATAACATATTTTAGCAAGTCAATATCTTTTGTGTTCGTGAGAGTCCTGATGTATTCATCTGTGAAAGCTTGATCTGGCACATCTATCAATGCTGTACCCATTGGACCTTTAATGATATAAGAATTATCTGTTGTTCCACGTTTTAGTCCATATTCAACCTACAAGGCAAGGATAAAAACAAGAAGAGGTGCCAATTAATCGATATAGATATTGCATGTTGTACTCAACATATTCAATTCAACTTTAATTCCAAACTGATACATGTTTTTAGTAATCAAAATGGCTCAGAGGTTCAATGTCAAAGTCTGCTGTAATCAGATAATCTTCTATGAAATCTCATCCATAGGTGTTACATGCATAAAATTCTGAGCTTTAGAGTTTAATCAGAAACTATTGTAAGTGTTTACTTGGCCACAATAACAATTATTCTCTTAGAGTTTCAACTTTCATGTTATCAGAAAGAGACAATAACAGAAAAATAAACTAGTTCTTAGAAAACAGTTGACTACAACTCTTGTCATTTATCATATCATTCAACACTTACAATCAAGCAGGAAAATAAGTTTACTATTAGTTGTACCTGCTATTTTATTTTTCTTACAGTAACTAAAAGGATGTAGTAGACTCCCTAGTGCCAAAAACATTGTCATTAACAAATCCATAAAGATTACGAAAAATTCCTCAATTTAACCAATGTACATATGCAAACATGTGAATAACTTCCAAAAAAACCCAGATGCATCATAACCACATTGAGACAACTCTGGCACATGGATCTTCATCCTATAGCTAAGTATTTTCAATTCCCATGTGAGAACCATCGTAAAACTATGAAGACTAAAAAATGGTGTATAATTAATGGCAATGAATGAACTCATAAGAGGGAAACGAAAATCACAGGGTTGCCAACATCATGCTGACAACCAGATTACTCTCAAAATGAAAAATGTGTTCTGCAGTAAGTAACAAATCTCTAGGATGACAAATAAGAAAATTTGAACTGCAATAATCTAGTCCTCGCAGGTAAATAAGCCCTGAGAAGCAAACTGTCACTAGAAATAGTTGTGAAATAACTTCTATGGAGACTAGTTTTCAAACTTGAGTGCATGTTTAAGTGTGACAAACACATTAACCTTGCTATTTGGAAGGTTATGTTACACTTTAAGAAGTAATAGGGAATCATTTCTTATCATATGATTTATGTTGCTTTTTCAAAGTAACATATGGAAACACAGTGAATACATTATTCACAATGCATTCAATTATATCTTCAGAAATAGGGCAATCTATTAAATTTGTTAGGACTTGTTGAAATGATGAACTACATTCACAAGATATTCAAAACAAGAACTGTGGGATGCATGATGACTTAGTGAAACAATATGGATCAGAGAAAAATCTAAACCAAGACCTCACAAATTAAGATATAGATTATAAAGCAAGCTTCATCAGGTTATCTATGCTGGACCAAGATCTCATAAAGTACGATGTAGATTATAGGTTAAGCTTCATCAGCTACATTGATGCTAGACCGGGGAATGGTCTTATTAGTTAAGATGTCCAGGCATAATAAATGGATTTATGCTAATTGCCAACTTTTCATGAACAGTTGAAATTAAGGGATATATTTGCATAAGTTGATGAAAGAGAACTAAATGGTATGTGATGTCTCCAATGGTAGATAGGGTATTCAGTTACAATATCTGAGCTTAACCCTATATTGAAAAAATTAATAAAAAAATTAATATATTTTTTCTATATTTTTTCTAAACATCTAATGCAGAAATAAACAATGACTAGCTTCTCACCTCAAATTTTAGCCTCTCATAGCTGCAAGCTTTTAAAGCTAATGTATCCGTCGTTATATTCACAACGCGTTCAAAACAATCCTGTAAGAATCCAATATCACAGTACTTACTTTAGCCTTCAAGTTCCTAACTCTAACTTCAAATCTAAAGATAAAAAACATTTGTTTGTTACTCACTTGTTTCTCCATAGCTGGTGGAGATTGATCTGTAGAAGAGGATATCAACATACTGTTTGTCTTCTCAGAAGCTTGAGTTGAAAATTTAAAAGAAGTGTACTTTTTTTCAAGCCTTCTTCTACTGAAACAATCATTTTTCAACTGCATGTTGAAGGAAATGCATAGATTACATATTAGATACTTAATTCTAAAAAAGCTAAAACTTAAATGTGTATGAAAACCAATTTTATCTCTAATATTATCGGTTCTTTTCTAATAGTCATGTACTTATCTTTTCTAAATGCTCAAAACAGGGGAGATAGGGACCCATACCAAAGTTGGATTAATCGATATTGTGAGCCATCTTGCCTCATTATGGCACATTTTATGCATCAACCACTCTGGTACTAACCACATTTGGGACTTTGCACACTCAGCCTATAGATTGGGAGAATCTATGGCATTGATGAGCTTGACATATAAGAGCATTTATGCTACTGATTGGTACAACATGATTTACTCAGCAATTGAGTTTGTGTTATCTTTATGAGGTCTGGCTAATGGGCATGAGTATCAAAAAGTATTAAGTTATTAACAAACACATGGGAATTTTAAGAAGTTACAGACATGTTGAAAGGATGACAACTAATGAAGCTCAATTGAATGTAACTTAGTGGATGAACAACAATCACATACAAACATGAATTTACTTGTTCTATATTCTAGAATAAGTGAGATTTTTCGTTGAATTATTGTTAGAAATTTTGTGAAGATATTGTGCATATTTTCAATTAGTTCCAATCTGCCTTCAGGAGATGGGAAGAAATCATTAGATCATTACCTTCTCCCAAGAAAAAGCTTGTTTTTTTTCTATAGCAATGATTTGAGCTTCTGAAGATAGTATAAGAAGGCTTTTTTGAATATCCCAAGCATTTTATCATTGAAAGAGAATACTTAACAAAATCCTTGGAGATTTTAGGCTAACTACATTAGAAACTAACTTAACTTTCAATGTTGTAGCCGTTGGGCATGCAGACATTGGAATCAGTAATGGTAATATAACAATATATTGTTGTGGCAAGTGTAAAACACCAGCCTGTGTATGTTGAATTGCAATAGTTTGTATATTGAATCGACATGGCATCAACAGTTGGAAGAGGAATATCTAATCTAATTATAGATCAACAAATCCTAAAAATTTGAAGTAGCCGCATACATCTTTATACCCTAGTGATATAATTAAAAATACGGCATCAGTTCTGATCGACTAATGATTTTGCTAGGAGCTCCTGGATTATCTGTGTCCATGATTTTCGCACTGCGATGGGGTCATTCTATTTGGCCAACCATCAGGACTTATGTAATAAAATCATAGAGTTTGGTTACAATGGAAATGAACCAGGATTAGTCATGCGAATATCAAGGTTGATTCTAATTTTGACAAGTAATGGGTTGATAAGTAGGAGGTATTTTTCCACAGTGTGTCGAATTGTGATATTGGTACCAGGATTCAACCTGACATAAGTAATGGGTTTTCCACCTGACATAAATTCACTTATAGGTGAGTCTACAGTAAAAAGAGTGGGAAGATATTCTCTCAAGCTACACTTCTTTGCTAGGGGCCTCTAGTCTCGCTCTGGTGCTCTGTTACTTTTTCTAGACTAGACCTTGAATCTAGGACCTTTCATTAGCATGCTCCCACTGGCCTACTATCCCCCATGAGGTGCAGAGCATGGATTATTCTTCCAACATTAATCCACTCTTGAATTTGACAGGTGTCACTCTGAATATTTTGCCATCTATTTTATCCCTCCTGATCATACTCTGGCAAAACATGCAAATGCAAAATAGCGAGTTTGGCATCTAGTAGTGAATTTCAGAATTGGGTTTATGAGGGTGAGAGCTACTTTAAAACACGTAAATACTGATCAACTAATGTGAAAGAATCCAATGCTATCTAAGCTAACCTCCTCCAAAATCATTTTTCTTACTTTGAATGCACCTTGTTTTTTTCTTAACTGAAAAATGCAGAAACGAAATTTAGCATAGCGTAGTTCAGTAATTGAAGTCTAAATTCATTCTTCCCATATTTCTTTTCTAAATTGTGCTCAATGTCTATCAAACGAAGGAAAAAAGAAATCTTAAAGCATTAAACTCACAAAGCAAGTGGTATTTGTTCCCAATGCCCCATTCCCTGAAACTTCACCATTCCGCCAACCAAATACAGATCGATTCGGTGTAGACAAACCAAACGTGTACGTTGGTACAGAAGCCATCGCCCACCTGCAAATTGGAGGCAAATTTTGTTAATCCTTAAATTTTCTTTTATTAGCTTTTTGACGAGTTTAAGGAATGATATTTTAACGTGAGGTCGATAAGGTACCTTATCCAATTCTAAATCACCACTAATAGGTATGAGACAAGGGTCACATTGTCCTAGATTTCGCATGGGAAAATATCTAGTATAAATGCAAGCTCTAATTTCATTTCATATTTCAATAGATAATCTTTTTGGCTGTCACTCCATCGAAGGCATAACCTCATATTGTAAGGGTAAACGGATCTCAACAGAGTAGCGTCGAGTTCCTGTCGAGAGGTAAAAGGCATGTGGCTAGGAGTTAGGAAAAGTTTAGAGACAACAAATAGGAATATAAATGTATTTAAATTTTGTAGGATGCATGGGGAACGTGTTCCATAGGGACATGTGAAATGGCAACACGTGTGGTGGGTTGCAAGGGGATTTTTTTGATATATGCAGACATGTATCCACGTGTGCACAATCAACATAAGAGTGAGATGCATAGCTGGCATGTGAACGAGTCTTAAAGGAAGAGAAATAAACTATTTATGACTAGTGCAATGTTTTTTTATTTAGAAAACCTGTTGATTGAAAAATTCATTAGTCATTTTAAATGGAACAAAGTTTTGGTGTAGAGATATTTATAATTGAGTTATTTTAGTTTATCATATTACAATATGCAAGTGCTAATAGGAACAGTAGTGTAATTCAGTATAAACTTTTTGTAAGATAAAAGAATGTTTTTTTTTTAAATGTAGTGTGAAGATTAGTATTATATAAAGCTATTGATTTTATTATATGTAAGATTTAAATCCTGTGTATGTAATATGATATGATATTTTCATGTATTGAACAATGTAATTATATTAGAGTAAATTGTTAGATGAGTGAGTAGAAAGCTATTGATTTTATTATAAATAAGATTTTAATATTGTTTATGTAATATGAGTAAAAAATTGTGTTTATATAATAAACAATAAGTAATTTGCAAAATTATAATAAAGAACCTTAGTACCTAAGATTAAATTTGTGTAACTATAACATGAAATGTAATAGTTTAACTTTTGAAAATGTAATAAGTGTAAAAAATTTTACGATTAATTCTTAGATGAAACTGTACAAAGGTATTGATTTTATTATAAATTAGATTTGATTGTTGCTAATGAATTACGAATTAGTTTTTTTTGTGTATATATTTTTTTGAAAAACATAATTAGAAAATATATAACGAATTTTATTAGGTAAGATAAAATACAAGTACAATAAAATAATCAACATCTTTGTAGCACTTTGAGTATAAACATTAAATTATTATAACAATCTATAGTAAAATATTGTTATAATGTT
>VDFB02123978.1:0-31830 GCA_007258455.2 Sequoia sempervirens | reverse complement strand
AAATATTTTAGGATTAGAGAAAGGGTACTTGTTTTCTTTGTCTTTGTAGTTTGGTGTTTGTCTCTCTTGTTAATTGAAGTTTCTTTTGATTTTATATGGGGTGAAGCTTTTGTTTTGGGGCTTTTATCATGGTTGGTAAGTGGGTAGGCTCTCCATGGGATCCTTTATGCAAAGGGGGAGTATCCAACGATGGTTTGAAGAAAATATTCAACTATGCTAGTCTCACTATGTTGAATGTTGTCAAGAGCATTCTGGTATCATAGGGGATTGCAAGAAATGAATCTCTTCACACTTGGGAATCACTACTTGTAGATTTTAGGAAGAAATTAGCAGACGCAACATGTGTGGTGGAGATTTGAGACACTTTGGAAGCATTACTGTTGCTCCCTAAAGGTGATGCAGTTGATTCACAAGACCCAATGGGGATTTAATCTAGACCCATTGGAAGCATTTCCCTTGCTGTCAGATATGGTTGATGCACTAGAACTAATGGCGATTGAGTCTAGAAATTTTCTAGAGAATTCAGAGTACAAATATTTCCAAGATATATGTGCTTGGAGCTTCAAGATGCTTTTGGAAGTTAACAATCTTGTTAAATTTTTTCAAGGCCTACAAATGGTAATGAAACATTTGTTTGTTCCTCACCAATAAGGTATGTTGGAAGTTTCAAGTGGGTAGACACTTCCAAGACTTGAAAGAGGAGTTTTGATCCATTCAATGGAGAGGTGTGAAATCATCAAAGGAATTGAGTAGGAGGGCCTTGATAAAAATATTGATTTGGAATTTACAAAATACAAATTACTAGATGCATCTGGTTCTAGATTTTTCAATAGGGCTTATGATCACTAGAAGACTGCATTTAGCAATTTTGGAGTAACCTATTCAATAGTTTCTCAACTCGAGCATGATATTATTCCTTATTGTGTTTATCTTCTTGGATGTTTTGGTTTTTTTGTTGTTGTTCTTATTTACCTACTTCTCTCTCTAGAGATTTCTATTGTAAACTAGTGTACTCTTGAGTCCATTGTCCTACTTCTGGACATCCAAGACATTAAAATAATATATTTCTTTCTTTTTCCCCTAAGAGTTCTTTTTGCAAGATTTTGTTCTTTATTTTATATTCCTTTTGCTATCATTTTTGGGCTAGGGTCCCATAATACATCCCCAAATCTTAATCCAAGAAATAAAATATACATCAACAACCTTTAATAAAGCATACAACTAATATTGAAAGATATATAATTGTAAGAAAAGACTCCTCTTACCATCCTTAACTATTTTCTTTATCCATATTCATCTGAATATGATTATTGAGCTTTGTTTTTTTTTTCTAGTAAAATTCTGATATGCCATCAAGTATTTTATGTCCTAACTAGATATGTTTCATTGGCTTTGTAATATGGTGACTATATACTAATGCTATTCCAAGTAGGGGTAGTATCAATAAGGTTTAAATTGAGAAGCACAACAAAATAACCATTTTTCAAAGTACTTTTCTTGATTGTTCTAGGTATCAACTATGTAATATCCCATTTAATTTAATTTTTTTATATACCAAACCCTAGCTCACAATCATAATAATTTGCACCAATATCAAAACCAAGTACATCTTGTATGGATTTTCACAATCAAACATAAATATTAAATCCTTATTGATCCTTGATAAGATCAATTCAGAAATTATAGTCAATGATTTATTCTTTAATCAGATTAATGTTGAAAATTTAGTTCAAAAAATTTGCCTGATATTTTCCCTTAGAATGCCATGACTAGTTGAGAGTTGAAAGGATATTTTAATTTAAATTAAAATTAATCAAATTTTCACAATGACAATCTCCATGTGAAATCACTCAAGAAATTATTTTCATTGTCCAATTTACGACCTAGATGGTTTTTGTCCATAGGTTAGTTGAACCAAAGTTTTTTTCTCCACTAGGAGTAGAAAATAAAATAGTTGCTCAATGATCCTCCTTTTCCTTGCTTGGCCTCACTTAAATAGAGATTTCCTCCAAAAGACGTACCTCTTCAAATGCCCCTTGATTGATATTATAAAAAATAAACTTTAATTATAATTTTATTCTATAATATTATTTAACCCTTTCGTAAGGGTGGAAACCACAAGCATATGATCGAATTCCATGACCTTGCTAGCATCCTTTATATTATATACTAATCATAAATTTTGGTATCTAATTAGTAACAAGATATCAAACTTCATGTAGTAATTCATAGAGTTTTCTCATAACAGTTGTTTTGATTGTTGAACCAATTGTTGATATTAGGTTCTTCATGCTCTTGATATACCAACGCCATTATACCATTTTAATCACCTCTTTTAATTATTGTTGTGCTCAGTTTAAATTTGTAGATGGGACACTACAAACTACTTCTCCACTTTAGAATCTGTTAAAACAAACATAACTGACAATCTCAAGATCAAGTATTGCTCTCATATGTGTAATTACTTTTTTTGTAGAATAGTTTCCTTAATTGTTTTGATCTAGTCGTAAGTTGCATAGTCACATAGAGGAGCAACCAAATCCAAGCTTTGTGTGACCACACCTTATAAGGTCTTTTGGTTTTTGTGGACGCTAGCCAAACCGTAGATTACAAATAGTTTTCTAGAGTGTGAGTAGGATGATAGTGGGTTATTTTAGGTGTTTTAATCTTAGTGTGTTAATGAAATGAGACTATTTCCCAAATTTAAATGCAATGTTTTAAATTGATTTCTATAGATTAAAAAAAATAAAATTTCATACAAAAATTTAATATAATATTTAAAGCTCAATTAAAGACTTAGAAATTAAATTGCATTTAATGAATTGCTCAACAATTTCACTCAAATACATTAAATCATGTTGTAAATAAATTATTAATTCAAAAAAAACTCAAAGGGTTTAAAACAAATTTATTGCTCAGACAATTTATCAATATTAACACTTATCTTTGAAATGTGCAAAAGAAATCCCCAACTATTGTTGGAATGGTCCCTGATTTAGCCTGTTCAATTTGTAAGTAGTCTGGGAGGAAAGCAGACTTTGTTGCTCTACACGAGTGTTGGTTCCACTGGAACAATGCTCAACACTCGTGCCACAAAACCATGCCTTGGCCAAGACTGCCCTGAATGCACACACTTGTACCCCAGGTTGGACAGGAGTGCCCCTTCTCCGTCCTACTCACAACCTGCTAACCTAAAACCCTATTCCCACAATGTGCTCCACTTGATTTTCCTCTTTTTTTCATGTCCCTCAATAATTTAGTTTTCACTGGTTTTATACAACATAAAGGGTAGTTCAACTAACACACCCTTTTACAAATAATAATTGCATCCCATGAAAACTCTAATTATTATTTTATTACATTTTCTTTCTAGAACTATTACATTAGTTCTTATATCTATTTACTTATTTACTTATTTACTTTTATTCTATTTTCTTTTTTTTTTCTTCCACAGGGAAAAGAGTCTCATAACAATTCTCCCCATGTTGTTTAGCTGCTGCCCTCAGTAGCTTGATGATTTTCTACATCACACATACATATAAATAAAATATCCTTTAGTTAAAAAAATGAGGATATTGGTCTTTAATAAAATTAACATTTTCCCAAGTAGCACTATCATTATCACAATGACTCCATTTAATTTTTACTTCATTTATAACTTTATTTCTCAATATTCTAGATCTTTTTTCAATTATTTGTTCTGGTTCAACCTTAAATTCACAAGAAGGTTCAATAGAAATAGTTTTCCAATCAATAACATGATTTGCATTGTATATATATTTCTTAAGTAAACTTACGTGAAATACATTATGGATTTGCAATTGAGGGGGTAAAGAAAGTTTATAAGCAACATCCCCTAATCTTTCTAATATTTTAAAAGGTCCACAAAAATGAGGAGCTATCTTAGAATATTTACCCAGTTTT
This sequence comes from Sequoia sempervirens, assembly GCA_007258455.2. Classification (NCBI taxonomy): domain Eukaryota; kingdom Viridiplantae; phylum Streptophyta; class Pinopsida; order Cupressales; family Cupressaceae; genus Sequoia; species Sequoia sempervirens. The sequence continues at coordinate 27,906 of VDFB02123978.1, read as the reverse complement.
AACGAACTCCTTTTTGGTTTGACTCTAAGAAAAACATGTTCACCAACCTCAAAATCTCGAGTAGACCTCTTAGAATCTGCCCAACTTTTATACCTATCTTGGGCAGCCTTCATATTTTTTTTGGCTTTATTAATAATGGCTTCCATCTCTAACAAGTTTTCATTCTCATACCAAACCTTATGGATAGGATCAAACCATGAAATGGGTGTATTACAATTTCAGCCATAAACAGCTTCAAAAGGTGACATCTTAATGTTGGAATGATATCCTTGATTGTATGCAAACTCTACCAAGTGTAAATAGTCTTCCCATGACCCAAGTTTATCCATGGTATACATTCGCAACATGTCTTCTAAGATTCTATTAACCCTTTTTGTTTGGCCATCCGACTCGGGATGATAGGCAGTACTAAAATTTAAATGAGTACCAAGTTCTACAAATAGAGATTTCCAAAAGGAGGAGGTAAACCTAGGATCTCGATCTGAAATAATGTTCTTTGGAATACCATGTAACCTAACAATTTCTTTGACAAAAATGTGGGCAATATCAGAAGCAGAGGATTTTATTTTGATAGGTATGAAATGTGCCATCTTGGTTAATCTATCCACCACTACAAAAATAGAGTCATGTACTTTACATGTTCGAGGTAATCCAGTAATGAAGTCCATACTAATTGACTCCCATTTCCAAGTCGGAATAGACAAGGGTTGCAAGAGGCCTGGAGTTTTACATTGTTCCGCTTTTACCTTTTGACAAGTTAAACATTGTTGAACATAAGTATGGATTTCAGTCTTCATTTGAGGCCAAAAGTAGTTTCTTTTGATTGAGAGATAGGTCTTCTGGAATCCAGGGTGTCCGGCTATTGGGATATCATGAGAGTCTTTCAGTATTTGAGATTTAAGGTTAGGTATATTAGGAATGCACAACCTTCCTTTGTAATAAAGGAGACCATTGCTACTCAACAAATAAGATTCTAATCGATCTTTCAAATGGACATTAGAGGAGGGGTTTTGGAGGCCTTCATAAATGGATTGAAAGTAGTCATCAATAGGTAACTTGGATTTTATATCTTGTTCAAATTGGCTTCTCTCAAGGGTCAAGGCATTAACACATAATCGTCTTCGACTTAAGGCATCTGCCACTACATTTTCTTTTCCAGGAACATATTGGATGGTGAAATCATATTCAGTTAAGAGTTCCATCCATCTTCTTTGTCTCATATTAAGGTGAGGTTGAGTAAAGATGTGTTGGAGACTACGATGGTTAGTTTTTAATATAAACTTATTCCCTAATAAATAATGGCGCCAAACCTTTAAAGCATGGACAATGCCTAGTAATTCAAGATCATGGATTGGATAATTTCTTTCAGTAGGTAACAACTTTCTAGATTCATAACACACCACTTGGTTATCTTGCATTAGAACACCGCCGATACCTGTACCACATGCATCAGTGATCACAACAAAAGGCTTACTAAAATTAGGAATACAAAGGATAGGTGCAGATGTTAATAAAGTCTTTAGTGTGTGGAAAGCTTTATCACATTCTAGAGTCCAATTATAGCTTTTTTCTTTCTTCGTTAGATCGGTCAAAGGTGAAGCTATCTTGGAATAATTCTTAACAAAATGACGATAAAACCCAGATAATCCTAGGAAACTTTTAACTTCATGTTCATCCTTTGGGATAGGCCAATCTTGAATTGCCTTAATTTTAGTAGGGTCAGGTAAAATACCTTTTTCAGAAATAACATGTCCTAAGTAAGATACTTCTGATTTGAAGAATTCACACTTGCTAAGTTTGGCATATAACTTATTCTTTCGTAAGGTTTCTAGTACCATTCTAAGATGTTTTTCATGTTCTTTTTCATTTTTTGAGTATATTAAGATATCATCTAGAAAGATGATTACAAACACATCCAAAAATGGGTGAAAGATATCGTGCATTAAGGTCATAAAAGTTGCAGGTGCATTAGTTAAACCAAAAGGCATAACTACAAATTCATAATGACCATATCGTGTTCGAAAGGCAGTTTTGGAAATGTCAGATTCTTTAATACGAATTTGATGGTATCCTGATCGTAAATCAATTTTGGAAAAACATTTAGCACCATGTAATTGATCTAGGAGATCATCAATTCGAGGTAAGGGATACTTATTTTTTATGGTTAATTTATTAAGTTGTCGATAATCTATACATAACCTCATGGTGCCATCTTTCTTTTTGACAAATAATACTGGTGCACCCCAAGGAGAGACACTTGGTCTTATTTTTCCTTCCTTAAGTAATTGTGTCAACTGAATTTTTAGTTATGTTAATTCAGGGATAGATTGACGATAGGGAGCTCTAGAGACTGGTTTTGCTCCGGGAACTAAATCAATTGCATGTTCTACAGATCTTTTTGGGGGTAGACTATCTAAATCTTCAGGAAAAACATCTTTGAATTCTTGCACTACAGGTTTGATATTGATGTCTAACTTGAATTTATCACCTATTTGAAAAATCATAGCACAAAATATCTTACAATTTTTCCTAGCACTACGCTTGATTTGCATAGCTGAAATGGTTTTAATGTGAAGAGGTCTGTTCTCCCCCTGTAAAATTTGACATGTCCCCATGTTAGAGTTTATGATGACTTGTTTGTTTTCACAACCAAGGAGGGCATTATTTCTTTCCAACCAACTCATACCTAGAATAGCATCATATTTACCAAGATTCAATACATGAAAATGATCACATGTTACAAAGTTATCTAACTCAAATTCTAAGTTTTCAATAACCGTACCAATTTATTTTACTATTCTACCATCTTCCATTTCCACCGCTAAGGGGCTCAATTAACTTAGATGCAGTTTTTAGTTTAGAGATAACTTTAGGAGAGATAAAATTATGACTACTACCAGAATCAACAAGAAATATAATGGAATGATCATGTATGAATCCTTTAATTTCAATGAAGGAAGGTTGAAAATGCACCATACCTGCATCAATGGCTGCATAAATCTTCATGTTGGGTTGTGGAGTAGAGGTAGTGGTGCCCTTGTTTTTGGGTTTATAGTCTTCTTTTTTGTGAGGAAAACAACGTTGGTAATGGTTCTCACCACAAGTCCAACATTTTATTTCAGGAGGTGTTGGTTTATTTCAGTTGGGTCTATCCATCTTGGTGAATCAACAATGGACTTTCTTTTGACCAAATTCACTATGCTTTCTTTTACGCTTTTCACTAGCTTGCCTTAAAATTGGATCAAGTGTTTCAAACTTCTTCTCAATTTGGTTTCCTTCATCTATGGAGGTGGGTTTACAACACCACACATTAACTTGGTATGCATGTCTTAAACCATTTATGAATCGAACCACTCGATCATGTCCTTCAATGAAGGGTACAAATATATTGAGCCTTTCAAAATCTTGTTTGTATTCATTTACTGATTGGCCTCATTGTTTTAGTTCAAAGAACTCAGTTCTCTTTTCTTATATGAAGAAATTAGAAAGGTATTTTTGTGAAAATAATTGTTTAAATTGTGACCATTTCACTTTGTTGGCTTTTAGTTTTTGATATTGAATTATATCTTGCCACCAATTCAAGGCACTATTTTTAAGTTGATACGTGGCAATTTGGGTCCTACTATAACTACTAGTACTTTGCAATTCGAAGTATCTTTCTAAGTTGGTTAGCCATTTTTTTGCTTCCTCTCCAGTGCTGGTATTGCCACTATACTTTGGTAATTTAATCTTTCGAGCAAAGTTGTCTAATTCTTTTTGTGTTTGTTTACTAGTATTGCCACTATACTCTGGTAATTTAATCTTTCGAGCAAAGTTGTCTAATTCTTTTTGTGTTTTTTGATTTACTTTTGATTCTTTTCCTACTTGTCTTTGAATTCTTCTTGCTTTCTGATATTTCTACATTGTTTAGTCCTTTTTGTTCTAGTGCTTCTTGCCTAAGTTGTTGTACTTGGGCAGCTAATGCAACAACTTCTTGCATTAGTGCTTGGTTGGTCCTCTCCAAATTCTCATAAGCTTTTTGGTTGCTTTCAGATGTCATTGTGGTAGGTCAATCTGTTTATGTAAAGGAATTAAATCAATATTGATTGTTTTCAAAATGTGAATCAAATTAGAGGGTTAAATTTTCTGCCAATATAATATGTAAAAAAAATTGCATGGAAGTCCCATGCAATGTAAAACCAATTTTAGTATGTGAGGATTCAACGAAGATAATATAATATGTGAGTAGCCCATTGAAATAGTAAATTGTAGAGTGATAAAGAGTTTCCACAACAAGTTTGCTATAGCATAACATTCACAATTTTTTTAACCCTATGTTGAATTCCTTTTGTGCACTTCAAAGAGTTTATTACCTATAATTTCCTTTATATGAAGTAATTATTTGTATTTAATCCCTATCATGAAGACAAAGAAAGTTTGTGTTGGTTGTAACTCGGTTGTAAAAAACAAAAACTAGTTTTCTCTTTCTAGGAAGTGAATATTTAATTACAAACTAACTCTCCCAATATTTATGAATGGTAATTAGAAGGTGAAATCTTTAATCATTAAGGAAATAAATAAATAGTTTCCAAATAATTATTTGGAGATCTACCATACGTGAAAAGAAAATTTGCATGGAAGGTTTCTATTTTTCTCAATTCGAAAATAAACAGTTTACTAAATCTAGTAGCAAAAATGCAATGATGAGATTCAATTATGAATTTACTCGATGAAAAAGAAAACAAAAATGATTAAATATCCAATTTGAGGTTTGATGTAAATTCAAAAACCACAAGTTACTCCAAATAAGAATAAAATAAAATAGGTTTGAGTGAAATTTTATTTTATTTTCTTTTAAATTAGTTACTTGTGAAAATTTATAAATAACTTGAATTTAAAAGAATCATCCCATGAAACAAATTGTGAATAAAGAAATTGAAAGGTAAAAAGTAAATGAGTGATTTTAGATGATGAAACAAATTGTGAATAAAGAAATAGAAATGGTAAAAGTAAATGAGTAATTTTATCATTAAAATTTTAATTTAAAATAAGTAAATATCCTTAAATATTTTAACTTAGATATTTTAACCTTTTAAACATAATACATAATTGATAAAGAAATCAAGAATCAATTTAAACTATTATAAAATCTAGTTTATTTATTTATTTAACTTATTTAACTTTTGAACATAATAAATAATTGATAAAAAAAATGAAAATAAGAATCAATTTAAACTATTATAAAATCTAATCTATCTATTTATTATTATTATACCAAATGAAATGAGACTAATTACCAAATTTAAATGCAATTTTTTAAATTGATTTCTATAGATTAAAAAAAAAAAATTCATGCAAAAATAAAGAATCAATTTAAACTATTATAAAATCTAGTTTATCTTTTATTTAAGTTTTGCACATAATAAATAATTGATTAAAAAATGAAAATAGAATCAATTTGAACTATTATAAAATCTAATATATATATATATATATATAGATATTCAAAAATAAATGCAACGAAATTAATTGATATCAGAAAGGCTCTAATACCAAACGAAATGAGACTAATTACCAAATTTAAATGCAATGTTTTAAATTGATTTCTATAGATTAAAAAAAAAAAAAATTCATACAAAAATTTAATATAATATTTAAAGCTCAATTAAAGACTTAGAAATTACATCCCGTGAAAACTCTTATTATTATTTTATTACATTTTCTTTTGAAACTATTACATTATTTCTTATATTTATTTACTTATTTACTTATTTACTTTTATTCTATTTTCTTTTTCTTTTATTTTATTTTCTTTTTCTTTTTCTTGCATGGGAAAAAAGTCTCATAATAGTTAAGCTTTATTTTTCCATGTTCTTCCTTTACACAAATTTGATGACACCTTATGACATTATGAGCTTATACATTCCTTGATTTATATTTTGAATACAATTTAAATTGAATAGAAAAGCACGTACCTATAAAGATATGAATATCATTACGATTTCCCTCTATATTGGGAAGCATTGAAAGATTAGTGCTTGTCAACCAAATAATGAGTAGACACATGTGAACACCTTTATTTTTCTATCCTCCCTTCTTCTCCTAAGATCCACCTGACCATAACACTCTGACTAGATATACTAACATGTGGTTGCTTAGATTCTTCATAAGAATCTATTTCTTTTTAAAAAAAATTGAAATTTGACAAAATTATGTAAGTAATAATATGATACAACGATTCTTTGTATAAATAAAAATTCATATATGTAGTCAAAAAGTGTATATATTTATATTATTAAATATAACTAATTATATAATGTTAAAATACATTTAATTTTTTTCTTTACTTTTCTATGGGTGCACCCCTTGAACCTTCTATGGGTGCAAGTGCCTCTATATATACAACTAAAGTTTTGAGGTGTGACTCATTCTACAACTCATTACATTGGCATGCCAAGTGAGAAGTGTTAACATGAGTTTTTGAAGATTAAACCAAAATATCATTTATTGTTAGAACCATATCATATTCTTATTTAAAACATAACTTATATCAATCTAAACAATCTCAATTTCTTTTTGTGGTCATAAACCTTATGATCTCTAACCTTTATATCCAAAATAAAAATGATCCAATAATTAGCCTAAACACAAAATATTATTTACTTTTATAAACAAAAATTATACTTCCTTTTCTATCCTACTAATATACATATATTATTTTCATGTAAAAGGTTTTCCAATAAAATATATTATAATAAAGACATTTGGGATGCGAGATGATTCCGTGATAAACAGTCCACATGTACAAAGATATTACAGTTCATTGTTCTTAGTCGTTTACAGAGTGTAAACGAAAAGAAAATCTTTTGACAGGAGGACAATCTCATCGAAATAATTACTGGTGGTAAAGTAAGACTATAACTCTTGAAATAAATTAAAGAATGTCACTAGGTATAGCATACAGGATCTCCTATTTGTTACAGCTGGTCAGACTAAGACATCTATCAAGATTCAAGTTCAATGCATTTATCATTTTTCGTATAGTACAAGAAAGCCCGTGAAGACCTGCAATTTCAAATATCTTCTGCAATTTCCAATACCAATCTCTTGCCATTATAGGTATATGAAGACCTTATGTTTCATTTCCATATTTAGCAATTTGCTTACGCTCTTTGATTGGAATGGCAGTAAAGGTTTGTCGTAAGAACTGACAATACTTAATTGTGGTAGCTTTCTCGGGCATAGAATCCTGAACCAATCTTTTTTAGTACTATAAAAATATTCATGCCAACTATTACCGAATATGTTTAAATCAATCTCGATTCGACTCGCTCTTGAGTGATTTATTTTGTGCGTGTATAAATCAAATCATCACATTTACTCACATTCTGCCATTATTATGTATTTTTAGTTAATTTTTTTTATTTCTTTTTAATTTTTGGAATTGATGTAATATAGATCTTTTAAATATTTATAAATATTTTTTTTATTTGATAAACTATTTTTATTTACTTAGAATTATTTATTTATTTTTTATCTATTTAATATCTACTTTATTTTATGTTTAAAATATTTTGTTTTATTGTATTGTTTAAAAAGTTTTTTTGTGTTTAAATCTACAGTGAGAAATTATCTCAAGTTAGTTTTGCACCTCCAAAAATTAAATATTTATACAAGAATGTTAAACAATATCAAATAAAAATGAGGAGGATTTAAATTTTAGTGTTTCAAATTTGCATGTGAAATACATGTTCAAAAATATTATTATAGATTGTGACATCAACTAAAAGTACATAATAAAAAATATTTTAAACATAAAGTAAAGTAGATATTAGGTAGATAAAAAGTAAATAATTTTGGGTAAATAAAAATAGTTTATCAAATAAAAAATAATACTTATAAATCTTTAAAAGATCTATAATACACCAATTCCAAAAATTAAAAAGAAATTAAAAAAATCCTAATACATAAAAGTAATTTAATTTAAATATTAAATAGTAAAACAAAAATAAACTATTTATTATACTTTATTTAATCTAAATGTAGATTAAAACTATTATAGTATTTTAAATTATTTAACACTAGTATTATAGATCTAAATGTAGTATTGCTAACCACTATTAATATAAAGGGAGTTTAATAATATTAATAAAAGGGAATTATACCTTTTAAAAATTTAAATTCCTTTAATTAATGTTAGTTAACTATTTTCTATTATATAAGTTATTATTTCCTATTATTTCCTATAAAATAATAATTCCCTATTATTAACTAAACCTTAATATTAAATATTTTACCCTATAGCTTAAAATATTTTAATATATTATTACCCTATAGGTTTGATATAACTAAACCTTAATCTAATTCAAAAAAATATCTATTATAAAATTTAATATTTTCCTTATAATATAAAATATCAAATTAAAAAATAGTTTAGTAGATAATAAACTAATATAGGGAATATTTTCCTTATAATAACCTTTATTTTACTATAATAAAAATAGGAAATAATTCACCTAAATATTAAATTACTTTTTACTATTATTAAAAGTAGTACATTTAAATAACTAATTTATTTTAATTTTAATTTCAATATTTTTAGTTAATTTTTTTTATTTCTTTTTAATCTAATATTAAACTAATAATTTTAATACATAACTATAGATTTATAAGTAGTAATTTAATTGAAAGTAAATAATTTTTTATAAATAAAAATAGTTTATCAAATAAAAAATAATACTTATAAATCTTTAAAAGATCTATAATACACCAATTCCAAAAATTAAAAAGAAATAAAAAAAATTAACCAAAAATACATAATAATTTTAAACAATTATTTTCTTTTTAATTTTTGGAATTGGTGTATTATACATCTTTTAAAGATTTATAAGTATTGTTTTTTATTTGTTAAAATATTATAAAAACCTCAATATCTAAAATAATAACATTATTAACTAGAAAAATATCCAATATAAAAATATCTAAAGAAAACTTATCTATTTTTAATATCATTAATAAGTACTTATAATTGATGTATTATAGTATTTTAATCTAATTCTAAAAAAATATCTATTATAAAATTTAATGTTTAAACTAGATTTAATATCTAAAGGAGTTCTTTTAGTTAATGTTTAGTATTTAAAACTACTTTAAATACTATAAGTAAAAGATAGTTTTTCCCTTAAAAACTATTAAGTAAAAGGTATAATTCTACTTTATATATTAGTTAAAACCCAATTCCCTTCATTATGTATAATAACTTTAAACATAAAGTAGTATTAAATAAATACTACTTAATATCTAAGGTTTTAACTAATTCCCTTAATAATGTTTTTGTAGAATTTGTTTTGGTAAAATATATATTAAAATAAAGGTTATTATAAGGAAAATATTTTCTATTTTTTAGTTAGATATTATTTTTATATTAGTTCACTAACCAATATAAAAATAATATCTAACTCCTATTATTTCCCTATAAAATAATAATTCCCTACTATTAACTAAACCTTAATAGTAATATTAAGGGAATTTAATATTAGTTAACAATTGATCTTGAATATGAGGAGCATGATGGAGGAGAGGATGATTAGGAGGAGGAGGATTATGAGGAGTATTACTACAAGGAAGAGCCACCCCTCAGTGACGATGATGAGGTAGCCATTGAGGATCAAGACAAGTATGGAGAGTCTTCACATACTTACAAGACCAAATCACGAGCAGTAGCTACAACAAACATCAGTATGCAGAGTCAGAGAGAGGCTAGCACATCCTACATGCCCCCAAGAGATGAGGAGGTTGATATTCCTCGTGCATCTAGAGACATAGGTGACAAAATTTTATTTTATGCATGTCCTTTAGTGATTTATGTTTAATTTATAATGTATATAGATATCATGATGATTTGTTATTGATTGTGTACATGATCTATCTTGTAGGAGAGATGAGAGACTGGTGAGAGTTCTATCATAAGGCAGCCATAGAGATACTGCCAACATCCCTCGAGGAGGATGAGTTAGATCCTGACTACATGCCCTCATTGATCATGGAGGAAGAGCCAGAGGCACTCAGATCATTCACAAGGGTGAGAGAAATGTACGAGAGTGTGAGGAGGTGACTCCATCAGGCTAAGAGTGCACTATAGTCATCACGAGCCTTAGCAGAGGTAGAGAGACTTCATGCAGAGCTAGCTCAGACATAGGTAGAGAGGGATCGAATGGTAGAGGAGTGGCTTGTGACGATTGGTTGAGCACATGGTCTGGAGTATGTACTAAGACTCCATAGGTCATGATCTCGGTCACACATGACTGTCTCACGATGTCTAGGGATCAGATCATGGGTGCTAGATCCTGAGCAGTCTAGCTCTCATAGACCATTATGAGATGATGCTAAGATCTACCTTGAACTTTTGATATATATATATAGAGAGAGAGAGAGAGAGAGAGACATGCCCCTTTGATATTATGATGATGTATCTTTGTGACATGATTATTAAATGCTATGTGATTAATTAAAGGACTTATGGTAAAATTATTTTAATTAATGGCTACATGATCTAACATAATCTATGTGATCTAATGTAAAACATATTGCAGTGTCAACATAGATACAACATTGGTAATGAGAAAAAGAATATGTTAAATTAAATACACTAATAAGGATCTCACTTAACATAAGAAGAATGTGAATAGTATGAAGCCTAAAGCAATTATAAAATGAACGTAAATAATTACTTTAGTGTTCAAGACAAACACAAATCTAGATGTCAAGAACAAAGCAATGTGAAAGTTATTTTTAGAATAACATCAAATAACTCTAAACAACACTACTATACCAAACATACTATACAAAAGATATTAGAGATAATACCGGTACAAATGTGTGGCATTAATAGGTTCCCTAAGGGGTGTTCCATCAATCTGCTTTAAAAGGTAAGCACCTGACCCATAACTAGTATCAACTATATAAGGTACCAACCAATTAGGGCTAAACTTATCTTTTTCTTCATTATCAACACTAATAGTTCGTTGATTTTCAATACGAACAAAATCTCCCCTAGAAAATGATCGAGGAATAATGTGAACTTTATGTTTTCATTGTAATTATTTGATGTGATCTTGGAAATGTTCAAGAGTGTTAATGCACTATTCATTCTCAAGTTGATGTAATCATTGAGCTTTATAAGTGTCATCATCAAAAAGATCTCAGAGAGCAACTCACAAAGTAGGAATTTGTAACTCCAAGGGAATAATTGCATCAGTACCGTAAACAAGGCTATAAGGGGTATTGCCAGTGGATGAACGAACACTAGTTCTATAGGCCCAAAGCACATAAGGGAGTTGCGTATGCCAGTCTTTATGATTGTTGCTAATATTTTTCTTAAGGATTTGTTCAAGAATTTTATTAGTGTACTCAGGTTGTCCATTGGATTGTGGAAAGTATGGTGTGGAAAAGCGATGTTGAATGTTAAAGGCTTGGAGAAATTGTTGAACTTTGTTATTCTTAAAGGGAATTTCATTATGTGAAACAATTGTGGAAGGAAGTCTAAAGCGAGCAATTATGTGTTCCATGAGGAAATGACAAATTACTTTAGCATTTGTTGAACGAAGAGAGATAGCAGTAGCATGAATCAGATTGCTACGTTCTTGGCATTTGTGACATCATTTAACATAGGTATAACAATATTTCTCTTTATGTTGCCAATAATAACCCAAATGGAGAAGTCTTTGCACTAACAAGCATCCTCCAAAATGACCTCCACAAGCATTAGCATGAGCCTATTCGAGTGCTAAGTGAATTTTAGAATCCTTAAGACAATGTAGTAAGAGACCATTGAAAGATTTTTGATACAACACATCTGCAAGAATCACAAATTTAGTTTTGAGTTTTTGTAAGCGCTTTTGAGTAGTCATTGGGGTAGGTTCAAGAATGGTGCCATCCTTTAAGTAATTGTATATCGTATCATACCATTCACATGAAGATGTTTGAGTTATTGCTAAAATATCTTCTAATTAAGTATCGATCAAAGGTTTCATAATGGTATCAATAATGAATGTGAAATCAACAGAAGGATCAAGTGGGGAGATTAGAGAAGCTACACTATACATTGCATCCACATGTCGGTTATCTTTACATGGGATGTTATCAATGGTGAATGAATCAAATTTTGCTAATAGTTTCATGATAAGGTCCTTGTACTTTAATAATTTTTCATGTTTAGTTTGATATGTGCCAATGATTTGTTTGATGACTAATTGTGAATCACCAAAGATATTAATATGTCGAGCATGAAGGGATAAAGAAGCTTGTAATCTTACAATCAATGCTTCATACTTAGTTGTATTATTCGTACATAGGAAATTCAAACGATAGGACAAGGGAATAGGGTTACCATCAGGTGGAATTAGGACCACTCCAACACCAAAACTTGATCAACACTTAGATCCATCAAAGAATAAAGCCCATGGTTTAATATCAGTGGTTAAGAAATGATCATCGAGAAAGGAATGAATGGTAGGGAAAGCGAAGGTAGAAGGAGTATCAGCTAAGTGATCAGTTAAGGCTTGACCTTTGATTGCTTTTTGTGAAACAAATTTAAGGTCAAACTCGGTTAACAACATCACCCACTTAGCGAGGCGGTGAGAGAGATCAGTTTTGTTAAAAATATTATTAAGAGGATAAGATTTTGTGACAACTTGTACTTTAGCATTCAATAAATAATGTTGCAACTTACTAGTAGTGAATACAAGATCCAAACATGTAGTGAATACAAGATCCAAACATTGTTTTTCAATTGGTGAATAGCGTGTTTCATAATTGATTAAGGTGTGATTGATATAATAAATAGGATGCTCTTTACCTTGATCATCTTGTTGAGCCAACAGTGCTGCAAGAGCATGGGAAGATGTGATGATGTACAAAATAAATGGTCTATGCAGCACAGCAGGTTGTAAAATAGGTAGAGTAGTTAAATAACCCTTTAGATTCTCAAAAGCTTGTTTACAGTCATCATCCCAATCAAAAGAAACAATCTTTTTAAGAAGACATTTGAAAGGTAATGTGCAGTTGGCAAAAGGTGCGACAAACTATCAGATAACTTGAATGCATCCTTGTAACATGTGTAACTACGAAATGTTCTTTGGAGGTGGAATGTTAAAAATTGCATCAATTTTCTTTGTGTCTACCTCAACGCCTCTATGAGATATGATAAATCCTAAGAGTTTTCCATTATCTATACACCAAAGATACACTTTTTTAGAGTCAATCACATGTTATATTGTTTGATTCATTCAAATGTTCATGAAGAAAATTTACATTGTCTTGTTGAGTTAAGGATTTAGCAAGAATATCATCAACATAGTCTTCCAATATTTTGCAAATGTAATCATGGAATATTAATTTCATTGCACGTTGATAAGTTGTGCCAGCATTCTTTAAACCAAAGGGTATCACAACCCAACAAAATTTTCCCCAAACTATTGTAAAGGTATTTTTGTATTGATCTCGAGGATTAATAAGGATTTGATTATAACCAGAGAATCCATCCATGAATGACAACAAAGCATGTCTAGTAGTTGAATCCACGATCATGTTGATATTAGGAAGTGGAAAATCATCTTTTAAAGAGGATTTATTCAAGCCTCAAAAATTTGTGCACATCCTAATTCGATTATCAAGTTTTGCAACTACGACAATGTTTGAGATCCAAGGAGAATAATCGATCAGTCGAATGAAGCTAGCATCAAGAAGTTTCTCAAGTTATTCTTTAACACACAAGGCCACATTAGGGTGCATTTTCTAAATCTTTTGACAAACAAGTTTAACATTGTTATCAAGGACAATATTATGCATCACAATTTTTGGGTCTATTCTTGGCATATCAGAATATTTCCAAGCAAATTTTTTAGGAAAATCATGAAGTAAAGTAGTTATATCTTCTTGTTCTTCATCATCAAGGCACTTCATGATTTTAATAACTTTATCATTGTCATTTATGTCAATAAGCATGTCAACTGTATCTCCTAAAGGGATTGCATTGGATTTAGGACTTTTAGATTCCAAAAGTTCTTCATTGATATCACTTGTTTCTTGTTTGGTAACATTTATAGCACAAGAAATGTGTTTAAGGGAAGTAGGTGAAGATGGGGCATCATAAACAACAAGTATTTGTTTCAAGGCCTCGTCACTATTGACATACAACCATGAAGGTGGGAGTGTAGGATCAAGCAAGTTAGGATGAGCAATGGTGAGTTTGTGTTGTGGTTGACATGTGATCATATTAATGTTTAAGGATGGTCATTGAGTAGATTTAGTTGTTTTAGAAAAAGAATATCCCAATCCCATTGTCGTTTCTTGTGTAATAGGTTCAATAGGGACACAAATACCTTGTTCATATTTACCACACCCTTTTCAAGTATAGCCCAATTATTTGAAAATTTTATAACCTTTCCCATAAAGTCTTTCCATTTTGTGCATGGTAGGCAGGGATTGATAATCTATCTCATGAAAATTTGTTGTGTATGTTGCATTTTCATCCATATTGTAAGAGATAGATGTGTGAGATGACTATTTAGAATTTTGAGTGGACAAAATGGTTGGTTGGTCAGGATTTTCATCTTGCTTTTGCATAAGTGTGTACTCTCCCATAAATGAGGGTGTGAAGTCTAAGGATTCCCAATCATCACCAAGTAATTTAGATGGAAATTCTGTTTCAATATGTTTAGTTTCAAGAGGATCAACATTAGAGGTTGGAATCAATGTTTTCAAAGGACTTGTTATTCCTATTTAAAGATGCAAGAAAATTTTAGGCTTAGGGTCAATTTCAATTTGATATATACAATTTTTATAAACATACTTCATGATATAGTGAAGATTTGAAGGGACTGCATTCATCTCATGAATCCAAGGTTGGCCTAGAAGAAGATTATATGAGAGCTCATAAGGCATGACATGGATAGGAGTCTACAAAGTAACCACTCCAACCATAATAGGTAAATTTATTAGATCCCTAGTGGTTGGTGTGTTGGATTATCAAATCCTAGAAGAGAAATGGAATCATGTATTATTTTTTATTTATCCACTTATAATCGATCAAGAAGGCTCACACTACACACATTAAGGGAATAACCACTATCTATGAGAGTGTGTTTGATACCTGTGTGATGAAATTGAGCAATGATCATAAAGGCATCATTTTTTTTTTTGTAACTCCAAAGAAGGGAGCTCATGTTGATGAAAAGTAATATCAATACTATGCTTTTGAACAAGAGCTACCACATCACTTGGAGTGGTTCTAGGAGGGATTTTTATTTGTTTCAAAGCAGCTTGAAGAATGGTGTTATAACTTGGTGAAGTTTCAAAGAAATTCCCAAAGAGATATTTTGGTAAGAGTATTCTTTAATTTCTCAACAAGATCATACTCCTTTGTAGGTGGGTTATAATGAGGAGCACTAGGCAGATTAGGTAAAGGCAATGATAGTTGAATTATTTGTGGTGGTTGTGGGTTATTTCACATGTTATATATATGAGAAATAATACCCTTACTAGATTGTTGCGATATATTAGAGGGATGAAGGGAATGTGAGGGTGGGTAAAGGATAAGTTTAGGTTTATTGGAAGGATGGAGCAGATGTGAAGTTGGATAAAGGATAAGTTTTGGTTGAATTACATGAGTATCCTTAAAGTTAGAGATGTCACAACAAACCATAGTGAATGAATTAGATGAGATGGAGTCTTGAAGAGACTCATCTAGCAGAGGCAAATCATCACTCCCAAAAGGTTGTAAGGGTGAACTATCATTATCTTGTTTAGGATGTTCAAGGAAAGTATTAGAGGTATGAAAATTTGTTATCGTAAGGTGATTACCACAAACCTTAGCCAATGGCTTATGTGAGATGAAATCTTGGAGGGATTCATCTAACAAATTAAAGTCATCAAAATCAAAGGGTTTGAGGGAGGGTGTTTCGGTAAGGTTTTTAGATTTCTAATTACAAGCATTAGATGATGAAGTGAGTGAGAGGACACCCTTAAGGGTTGGATCTAACTTGTCAACATCATCACTACTAAGTGGCTTGGATAAGATGTTATTTCTAGTTTGAATCATATGTTTAATTGGATCATTTGATGTGTTGTTTGATTAATTTTGGAGATTTTCTATAGTTTCCTCAATGTAAGTTGATCTAAAAGGACTACGAAAGATAGCTAAAAATGGAACTTGTAAAATTCTAAGACTATCCATAAATGCCATGAAAAGAGATAAAATGTATGCTAAGAAAATAGAGAAAACTTAAACTGAAAATACAAAGGAAATATAGAAAACAGAAAGATGCAAAGCAAGAAATTAAAATTTGGAAATTTTGATAAAAAAATGTAAAGGGACTGATTAGCCCTAGGTGGCAAATGAGTCCCAAAAGATGAATTTTTTATTTTTTATTTTATTTTTTTGTGTTTTTTCTATAAAATCTGAACTTTGTACAATGCAATTTCAGAATGCAAATGCAAAGATAAAAAGGAATGCAATAATTTAAAGTAAAGAATGCGTTTACTAATGCAATGTTTCTAAGAATCCTAAGAAAATGGAAGAGCCTACAATAATGAATACCTAAAATTCAATTAGAAATGTAAATCAGAAGGTTATTATGCTCAAACATCGGGTTCACTGAAATGTGACAGATTTTCGGACCCAAAGGACTCTCTAACTCTTATAGGGGTTTTCACCTAAAAGGAGAGAGATTAGATCCAAAAAAAATTATGTAACACTCAAATTAGGATGTATGCAATGTTATATGATGTAAATGAACTCAACTAAACACAATAGATTAATCTAAATGACCAAAAACGAATGTAAAACTAAGATTTATGCTTTTTTTGAAAACATAGTGTGATATGCAGAAAGATAGAAATAGGTGAACAAAATGCAATATTTTACTAAAAAAAAGGTTTTTTCTAAGAATGTGTGAATCTAGGAATTTGTAGAGGATTGACTAGAAAACTGGATAATTGATGAAATTTGGATTTTAGCTAACTAGGACTCATTCGCCACCTTGGGTGAATCAGTCCTAGATTAGGACTTTTCTGTACATAACCTATTTTCTGATAGTCGGGGATCTGAAATAGCATTGAACTCAATTCTGCATATTAGGTGGCACTCATTCTCCAAGCATGGTGAATCAGTCCACTTTTTGATTCCTGCAAATTCAAAACTCAGATCTGCACCTTAACATTTGTACAATAAATTCTGATGGAATCCTGATTCCAGATCTTAGAATTTTTTTGCAAAATAGCTTAAAAGTGTTGGTCTAATAGGGAGCTTGATTTGGTTAAACCCCCAGGTAGGTTAAAAAACATTGAATGGAGAAAAATATGCATAAACCCTAGCCTTAAATGTGTTATACACTAGGAAATATTGAAACATGAAATAGGCCCTATCCTATTGTTCTAGAATAAGACATCCAATATTGATTGAAATGATGCAATACATCTACCCTAGAAACCTTACAACACATGAAACATGGATAGAAAATGACATTCAAATACTAAGTAAACACAATGCAAACCTTAATATAAAGGTAGAGTGAAAATGGAAGATGGAATCAATAGGAAACCAAGTCCTTAGCCATGATTTGGTGGATAGTTGCACCTCTTAACCCTATATTTCTTCATGATTCACCATAGGCATCCATCATTAACTCTCTGCAATGTTGGATCTTGACAAGATTAGTGAGCTTCAAGACATGCAAAAACCCTAGTTTGTTGTCCTAAAACTTCAACTTTTAATGATGCAACTTGTTGTATGCTTTTCTTTGAAATTACTCTTGAAGAATGATAATGTGATGATAAGATATGATTAAAAAGCTGTGTAAAATGACTTAAAATGTGTATTTATAGACAACACCTTATTTCTCATTAATTATACCTAAGAGGCCGACATTCATTGAAAATAAAAGTTGAATTGATTAAATTCCCACTTACATTTGAACTTTCCCTCAAAGGGGACTCATTTTCCACCCTTGGAAAATGGGTCCCACCAAAGGAGACTCATTCACCCAAGGTGGTGAATGGGTCCCACTACTATTGTTTGAAGGTTGGTTGTCGAGGTATGATGCTATACAATGTTGTTTTTTGGGTTTTATTTGATTTCACATATGAAATAGGCCTCTAGATCAAAATTAATAGGTCTAAGGGGCCTTTAAATGTTGTTTTGAAGGAGAAATAATGTGAAGGGGTCAAAAGTGGGTCTAAATAAGTGTGAAATTGTCTCTTTTCTCAAGAGGATCCAATTTTCTATGACACAACATCTAATTATTTTGAGGTATGATTTGTAACTCACTAATAGGTATCTAAATCTCTAATTTTTTTGTGAAGTCCTTTTTGTAGTTTGTGAGAAAAATCCCAAATAGGGTCAACAGACCTACTAGGAAAGGCCTAGTTGAAAAGTGAAATTTGAAGAGTTCAAGAGTTGGTGTTTTGAAATCTTGTTTGAGACTCATTGAATTGAGTTTGTTGAGTGATCCTAACCCCTATATTGCATGAATATGGTATCAAAGTGAAGGGAGTAGGTTCCTTTTGGAGGGTCATCCCACAATAATGGGTTACACTTTTTGGCCAAACTTGACATTGAAATCAATATTTTCAAAGAAAATTTCACTTTCTGACACTTATAGTAGGTAAACTATTAGGAATTTGAAAATGATGTAAAATAATGATTTGTGAGATTTTGTATGTAGATTTTAAATGTATTTTGTTTTTTAAAATGAAATTAAATTGTAATTTTTTTGCGTCTCCTTTGATAACTAGTTTTTAATAGTAAACAACATTTTTAAAAAGTGTGTGTACTTTGGCTCACATAACTTTTTTTTCTACAAAGGATAAAATTATAATTCTTTTGAATTTAGGTTGGTAACACAAGTATCTAGTTCTTTCATTTTGTTTCATAGCATTTTGTTGAATATTTTTCTTTTAATTAAGTTTTGAAGTCAAAACATTTATAATTTAGACATAGGTGCACTTCGGCTCGCATAACTTTTTTGGTATGTATTGAAATTCAAATTTTTTTTTGTTAGAACGAGGACATCAATACCTAGTGGATATATATTTTTCAAAAAAAAATTCCTCAAATTTACTATTTTTCCACAATGATTTTTCATCGAACTTGATATTTTGGTGAAAAACCTATGTACAGTAAAACTAAAAAATAAAAATAAAATATATATATTAAATTTATAGTTGTTGGAAAGCACGTTTCAATCACTACAATAATCCAACTTGGTTTATCAAGTTGACTCCATTTGCACCTCCTTCCCAAGCTTCGATAGTCAAAAAAATGCATAAAATTTGAAATGGTGGAGGGGAAGGTGAAAAAAGGGGGTTCATTCGAACCCCCCTTAAATGGTGCAAAAAGGGGTTCATTAGAGAGGAGGGTTCATTAGAAGGGGTGGCTCATTCAGACCCCAGCCTAGCTAGAAAAGAGATGTAAACCATTTTAAAAATTTGATGTTGAGAGGAGAGGGAATTTACATAATTTTTCTTCATTTGAAAAATTGTAACCCACTATTGTGGGTTTACCCTGGAAGAAGATTACAAGTTTGAGTGCAAAATGAAGGTGTAATTGAAGGAATCCAAACATGCCTCATAAAGGAAGCATAGTTGCAACAAAGATTGATGAGCAAGCTAGATAAATGGAAGCCTTGAAGAGGCAGATGGTTGCATTGAAGTCTAAATTTGGGGTTGATTTTGAAGAGGAAGAGACCTCTAGTGAAGAGGAAGAGTTGAATATTGATGACGTTAGGATGATGATGCTTTTGAATGTTGTGAAGAAAGATGGACATAGTAAAATGGATGTGCCTATGTATGGGGGCAAACTAGATGGAGAAGAGCTCTTGGATTGGATAGGGGCTTTGGAGAACTATTTTGAAAGTGAGGAGATTGATGAAGAACACAAGGTGAAGAAGACAAAAAATAAGTTGAAAGGGCATGATTTGTTGTGGTGGAAATTTGTGCAAGATAAAAGGAAGAAAGAGGGAAAGAACAAGATCACTTCTTGGGAGAGAATGAAGGAAAAAATCAAGGGTAAGTTCCTTCCTTGTGATTATAATATTCAATTACTTAAAATATTACAAAATATTAGGAAAAAGGAACAAGATGTGGAGGCATACATTGAAGAATTCAATAGAATAAGCATAAGGACAAAGCGTGAGGAGGATGAGGAAGAAAGAGTAGCTAGGTATCTAAATGGTTTAAGGTATAACATTCAAGATGAAATCAGTTTAATGGCACCAAAAATAGTGGAACAATGTTTTCAAATGGAAATAAGAGCAAAAGAAAATCTCAAGAGGAGACAAGAGAAGGAAACAAGAGGAAGAGGTAGTACTTCTAGGGGCAGAGATACTTTTGCAACACCAAAATAGTCCAAAGAATGTCAAGAAGATGTTGGTAAAGGAAAAGAACAAGTGGTTGAACCTAGAGGTGGATGGCGAGGTGGAAGAAAAAACTATAGGGGCAAAGATTCTAATGAGTTTCCAAGAATGTGTTACAAGTGTAGTGAATTTGGTCATCCATTCTACAAATGTCCTTATAAGTTTGGAGCTACTACAAGTGGAAGTGAGAGAAAAAGTGACAAGAGAGTTCAACTTGTGAAAGAGGATGAAGAGGAAAGTGTTAGTTCATCAAACCTTGTTGCAAAATCTGAAATTGGAGAAGCTTTGATGTTGCAAATACAACTTTTGAAGGCCTCCAAGGAGAAAGAACCATTGCATAGGAGAAGTCTCTTCAAGACAATCTACAAGAGCAAAGGAAAGGTATGTAGGTTAGTCATTGATTCAGGATCCAATAATAATATAGTATCAAGGGAAATGGTAGATTAGTTGAATTTGGTAAAATTCCCTCATCAAACACCCTATAAGGTGTCATGGCTAAATGAAGATCTATCACTCTGTGTTAATGAGCAGGCCTTAGTTGAATTTCAAATTGGAGTATACAAGGATAGAGTGCTTTATGATGTTTTACCAATGCAATGTTTTCGTTTGTTGCTTGAGCAGCCATGGAAATTTGACAAGCATGTTGTGTATGATGGATGAGAAAATACCTATCAGATTGTGCATGAAGGAAACACATTCACTTTGTTACCATTGCAAGAAGAAGATACGGAGAAGAAAATGGTAGCAAAGATTGTTTTGATGGGTAGAAAAGAGTGTGCAGATTAGGGAGATCAAGAATGATTAGTTGGTAGCCATGAAAAAGGTATGGATGGTTGAGGCAGAGAAGAACGAGGGTGAACCCTTTGAGAAGAGGAACAAAGAGTCTAATAAGGTTGATGCACAGTTGGAGGGGAAGAATGATGAGAAGAAAAAGATGGAGACTGACCTAGGAATGGTTAAAGGAGAATTAGTGATGATAAAATAAAAGGGGTTGAGAAAATTTGATAAAATATAGGTGGGGACAGTAGTATGTCTTGTAGAGATTGCAAATGTGGGAGAACACTCAAGCCTTACAAATATAAAAAAATTCAAGGAAAGCGAGTTTGAGGTAGAAATTCAAGGACAAGAATAGATAGGAACAAGTGAAAAGTCAAGAAAAAAGGTCTGAAGGTAGGTATCTTTCTTGGTCAAGGCAGAGAACAGTTGAAATAGGTTCTACATCAGTCACCTATGGAAAGGAGGTTAGATAATATGCTATAAATCCAAGAGAAGCCATATAATTTTGTTCATGGATTCAAAGATGGTAAGTATAGAGCAAGCTTTCATAATTTACCTTCTATGGGTCAAGGAAAAGGATCATTCAAATGAGTAACAACTGCACCTCAGTTTCCAAGAGGACTGGAAACCTTTTTTGGTGGTGTGTATGGTGTAGGAGCACCAATCAATTCCATTTTTTCTCTTTAGTTGTTTCATCAAAAAATATAATTTATGGTTTGGAGTCTAATTGTTGAGTGTTTTGATTCCAAATAAGGTCCAAAGAGACCATTGTGGATGTAATTGGCAACTTTGGGTTCTTTTGAGTCTAAATTGCAAAAGTTGTAAATGTTGTCAAGGTTGACAAAGTTGTCAAGTTAAGGTAAGATGTTTATTTTATATTGTAGGGTCATGTTTTTGGTTCAATATGGTCTAGATATAACATTACCAATGTTCTAGGTGAGTAGGTAGTCAAAAAGTGCAAATGTTACAATTAGGTAAAAAGTTGTCAACAAAAATTGTCAAGAAAATTCAACTTTTGGAATAGGAAGGGTCATGCTCATTTAAAAACAAATTATGAATGTTTTGGTGGTTGCAAAGGAATTTAATATGTATAAAATAATCCAAAGGCTTGAACCAAAATGGGTTTTGAAGGTTTTTGAAGCATGTACTAAAGGTTTCAAGCCATAAAAAAATGTTTTTTCTATAATTTTACTATTTTTTTGCACTTTGCAATAACTATACAAATTCATACAGCCTCTATATAATTTGAGACTCATTCTAAATTGTTGGGGCATGTGTTATATTTCATTTGAATCAAGTGGGAGCTTATAATATTGATTTTTGAGTGAGAAATCTTCATTTTTCTGGAATTGTCTGTTTATAGCCTATCAAGGATTTTGATTGGTGTAAAAATGAAGTTTTAGACATTCCACCTACTGTCAGGACTTGTAACTCAATAGAATATCTTTTTTCATGATAATATAGGTGTGAAAATGGTTTGGGATGCAAGGGATATGTTTGTATGGTTTTACAGTGATGCCCTAGGGTGTTTTCATGAGTTTTCCATGTGACTTTAAGGAACTAAAGTAAGGTTTTGACAAAATATGAATGGAACTATATGTGTAATGGTGTTTTGAGTTTGTGAAGATGTTTTTATGAAGTTCTAAGGTAGTATAAAGTTCTGGTAAGGTGTGGAACCATTACTTTCAATAAACCCTCCTCAAATTGATGGTTTAAACATATTTAAATTGATTCCCCAACAATTCTTGAGGGTTGTGAATACTTTAAAGGGTAGTTCCTTTTGTTAATTAGGCCTCATTAGCCTAATTAGGACAGTGGTGAAGGCCCATTTTGAGGCACATGTTCCAAAACAACATCTGATGATTTTGAGGTATGTTTTGTAACTCACTAAGTGGTATCTAAATCTCTAATTTATTTATGAAGTCCTTGGTGAGGTTTATTAGAAAAACCCCAAACAAGGTTAGTAGACCTACTAGGAAAGGCCTAGTTGAATAGTGAAATTTGAAGAGTTCAAGAGTTGGTGTTTTGAAATATGTTTAAGGCTCATTGAATTGAGTTTCTTGAGTGATAATAACCCCTACACTGCATCACTTGTGAAGTTTCTTCCGAATTCTAAGTGGTGGGTTGTTTTTGTTTATTATCCTTGTGATTGGTAATGAGGTATTCTCCCATAAATGAAGGTTTAAATTCCAACAAGCCCCAATCAACATCTAATAATTAGGATGTTGATTCGGCTTTTGGTTGTGTAGTCTCAAGAAGTTCAATATGGGATGTAGGAATGTTTAGAGGACTTGTTGTTCCTTTTCCAAGTTGTAAGCAAGGGGTCTATTTCAACTTGATAAACTTTATTGTTATAGACATATTTCATAATATGATGAAGGGTCGAAGGCACCACTGCATCTCATGAATCCATGGTATTCCCAAAAGAATATTATAGGAAAGATCATAAGGCATGACATGGATAGGAGTTTTCAAGGTAGCCTTTCTATCTATAATAGGTAAGGTAATTACACCAAGTGGTTGCTTTGTTATATTGTCAAATCCTCGAATAGATAAGGAATCATATTTTATTTTTAATTTATCTACACATAATTAGTCTAGGATTTTCACACTACAAACATTAAGGGAAAAACCATTGTCAACAAGGGTCCTTTTGATGCCTATTTTGTTGTATTGAGCTATTATCATAATGGCTTCATTTTTCTTCCTTACTTCTAAGGGAGGGAGCTCATGTTGATGAAATTTAATATCAACATTAATGAAATTCATTCCTTGTATGAGAGTTGCCACATAATTTGCATTCATACTAGAAGGAATTTATATTTGTTGCAATATTGTCTGAAGCATGGTGTGATAATTTGAGGAATTTTGAAGATCCCAAAGAGAGATCTTTGCATGAGTGTTTTTAAGTTACTCTACAAGATCATAATCCTTGGTATGTGAAGTCAATCGAGGAGTCCTAGGTAATATGGGATTGGCTAAAGGAAAAGATGTTAGGTGGGTAGAGAGTCAACTCAGGTTTATTTGGAGATTGAGGTTTATGCGAAGGTGGGTAAAGAATAAGTTGTGGTGTGATTACATTAACATATTTTGTATTGGATTTCTTGCAACAAACCCTAGTGGATGGCCTTTGTTAGGTGAAGTCTTGAAGGACTTCATCTAACATATCAAATTCATCACGACTAAAGGGTTTGGAAGGTAAATTATCATTGGTTGGTTTAGGTGTCTCATGACAAGTGTTAGTGGATGAATTTAGCGAGAGGAAGTCTTGAATAACTTCATCTAACTTATCTAAATCATGACTATTAAGAGGCTTGGAAAACATGTTTTTCCTAAAATGAAGCATTTTTTGTATAGGTTCATTAGATGTTTTCAGGGTTTTGTTTACATTCTCTAATGAATCCAATCTAAAGGAACTAGGAACTAATGCTGAAATAGAAAATTGTAAACATCTAATGCTATCCATAATTACCATGAATAAATAAGAAACTAATGTTTATAATACTAAGAAAATAGGAAATAACTAAACTATAATAGGTAATGAACTGAGACAAACAAAAACTAGAAAATTGAAAAATTGGAATCTAAAATCAGTAATGGAAAATGTGGACTAAGACTAAATCACCTAGAGGGGTGAATTAGTCCCAGTAAGGGATTTTTGGAGATTTTCTAATTTTTTTCTATGATGATGATGAATGCTATACTGTAACGTGCAAATCTACTTTGTAAATGCAGAATTTTAGTATTTTTCAATGAAATGAGGTGCAATAATGCAAGTTTTTAAATCCAAGAATGCATGAAAAACCTAATAAAACATTAATGCATACTAGTACTAGGATGCAAATGTACTCCTAATCAGAATATGAGAGTCAAAAAGTCAGAGTTCACCAAAATGTAATCATAGGTTTTGGCACCCTGATTGCTCTATCTATTCTAGGGTTTTTCACCTAGAAAGAGAGTCTTGGGACCAAAACATGGTGGCTAGCATTCAACGATAAGTGTCTGTATGATGTGAATGTGCCTAAATGAGAATTCGTAATGCAATACAAAGGTAAAATGTGTTGAGTATTGATGCAAAAGTAAAGTAATGTGAAGTGTTTGAAAACAAAGTTGGATATACTAACACATGCAAAATGACTTAAAGAAAGCATTAAAAACATAAATAGAACAAAATAGAGAGGTAAAGATGAATTTGCATGAACCTAGAAAACCTTGGGGAATCTAGAAGCAACTCTAAAAAACTAAAGAATCTAATTTTTAGTCCACTGGAACTAATTTTCCATCCTGGGCGAATTAGTCTTGGGACATGAACTCTACCCAAAACTTTGTTTCTCTGAAAAGGGTGTCTAAATCTACTTTTTGTTCTAACAGACCTCACTAGTGGGACTAAATTACCATCATTGGTGAATTAGTCCTCTTCTACTTTTCTAGGAATCAACTTCAGAAATTTGTACTTTAGCCTCTACACTTCCTTTCCAGATCTGGTTCTAGCTCCAAATCCTCAGAATTACTTGCAAAATAGATCTTATATTGTTTCTAACAAGTGGTTTTCCTTGGTCAAAACCCTAGTTTGGTATTTAAACCTTGAAAGGATAATGGAAAGTGTTGTGAAACCCTAGCCCTAAGTGTGTCTAACACTAGGAAGTCTGAAGTATGTCAAAACCCTATTCTAATGTGCAAGAATAGAATGTTTGAATGAAAATAGAACAATGCAAGACTCTTTAGAGAAATCCTAGATTGCTTCAAAGAAATATTGGAAATATGCAAACCCTCCTTAGGCTGAATATTATGGGATAATGGAAGATGGAATCACTAGGAAAACAAGTCATTAGATGTGATTTGATGGCTAGTTACATCTCCTCACCCTATATTTCTTCATGATTCTCCATAGGCATCCATGATTATACCCTTTGAAATGCAATATCTTGGATAGAAAGTGAGCTTGAAGACTTGCAAATCCCTTTGTTTTCTTCCCTAAAGCTTCAACTTTGCTCTAGATGAACTTCTAAATCATGTTGTGGAAGAGGTATGATACTTTTCTTTTGATTTTACTTGTGGAAATGACTATGAGGATGTGAAAATGACCTAAAAACCTATATTTATAGGCATCAAGCCCTATTTCCTCATTATTTTTACCTAAGAGGCTGATATCCTCTAGAAATTCAAGTTAGGTCGGTCAAATTCTCACTCAAAACTAAAAAATACCTTGAAAAGGACTAATTCGTTACCCATGGTGAATTGGTCCCACCAAGGAGGACTAATTCACCCAAGGTGGTAACTTAGTCCCACCTGGAGTTTTTGGAAGTGGGTCTTTGAGATATGCATGTTTTGAGTATTGTTTGTTAGGATTTGAATGATTTTTGATAAAAATGAGCCTCAAGATCAAAGATAATGGGTCTTAGAGGGCCCATAAATACTAACTTGAAGGGTGATTAGTGAAAGGGTGTCCATGTTAGGTCCAAATTAGGGCACACATTTTATTTTCTCCAAAGGGAGTACAATTTTTGTGTCCACATCAATGTTATTCAAAAGTCAAACTTGTTCAGGCTTAAGCTAGAAATACCTTGGCTAGCTTCCATGAATGGAATCACTTTTGTTGTTCATAAATTCTTAAAGTTTTCCCATGAAGGTATTGTGCATGTAGTGCTTGACACTAGATACCATCCTTTCGTGTCCCATGGGGGATATTCATTGGATCAATTTTGGCCCACCCTAGTCAATTTGCTTCCTCCAAGGATGGACTTACCTTATATGAATTACATAAAGAATAAGACTAGGGGCAAGGGACAACCAAAACTAACCATTCTTGTAGTATAGTAGTCAGTTACCTCCCCTTCCCGAGAGGATAAGGAGAAGCCTACATAGGCTACCCCCTCTTCCCGAAAGGGAAAGGAGAAGGTTGGCTCTTCTTAGGCTACCTCATCCACTCCCCCTTCTTGGGAGGAGTATTGGATGAACAAGCCCAGCCTTAACCTACTAAGTCCAATAATACCTCCTTGGCGTAGGCCTAAGATCAGGATATTGGTTCTCCCAAATGAGTATCCCAGACCTTGGTATTATTTGTATGACAAAAAGAAAGGTTCCTAAAGGGAATTTGATTGAGGACCTCCTACTGTTCTTGCTCCCAAAGTAGTCAATGGGAAGAGGCCCGATGTCGAGGTGCTAGAGCCAACTCTCCCTACTATTTCCCAACCTGCTCCTCCTGCTCCCATTCAGGAGTTTGTTCCTCCACTAGAGATGTTTTTAGTGGACACTTCCATGGCTGAGCAAGCACCTTCTATTCTATCCAAACCTCTGGCCTCTAGCTTGACACTACTGGATTTGACACCATTTTTCGATGAGCGTTTGCCAGTCGTTCGACAAATCTTTGTTGGAAGAGCGACGCAATGGCGAAAATATTTTCATCGCAAAGCCGATGACAAATTAACCATCGAAATAACGGTGAAGAATCGTCGGTTGATGGCATCGTGAAATACCTCAAGATTTCATCGAAATATCGACAAAAACTTTGTTTATCCACCGATGAATTACACCAGAAGTTCGTCGTCAGTTTGACGAAATGGACAAGCAATAGCGTCGAAACAACAAAAGACGTTCGTCGAAATTGCGACGAAATAGGCAAGTAGTAGCCTCGAAACAACACCAAAAATTCATCGAATTTGCGATGAAATAGGCAAGTAGTAGCGTTGAAACAACACCAAGAGTTCGTCGACTTTGCGACGAAATTAGAAAGGAGTAG